>JAOTMB010000045.1:0-78059 GCA_032357745.1 Camptophora hylomeconis | reverse complement strand
TAGTGAAGAGTGTGAGTCTAGTGAAGAGTGTGAGTCTAGTGAAGAGTGTGAGTCTAGTGAAGAGTGTGAGTCTAGTGAAGAGTGTGAGTCTAGTGAAGAGTGTGAGTCTAGTGAAGAGTGTGAGTCTAGTGAAGAGTGTGAGTCTGGTGGAAGAATGTGAGTCTGCTGGAAGAATGTGAGTCTGGCGGAAGAATGTGAGTCTGCTGGAAGAGTGGTGGAAGAGTGTGAGCTGTTCAAGAAGTACGTTATGTCTTCAATATCTATTATATGTCACTATCTATACGTGGGACTGATCAACACAATAGTCGACTATAGATACTCTATAACATATAACGTTGGTGATAGCCAAAAATGAAAACTCCACCTATAGTGGAGGATATTCAACCAGAAGTCCTTTGACTAAAGAATGCTGCAAGCTCCTGAGGCCCCATAAGTAATTGTCTAGGGTAAGGTGGCGGAGTTCCTCGTCTATAGTCCTTTCGAAGCCACACCCAATTCGTCACCGAGTGGTCGAGGGGTTGTGGTTGTACGTCTGTAGAGTAGAATCTATGACGCCCTCGCTCTGTGGACACGATAGATCCGTTGCTGTCTGGAATGGGTATTACCCACATGAAACGCTGAAAGACAGCCTCCATGACAAGCATCCAACGGTTCATCATTGAAGGATTGTCGGACAGAAATTCGCGAGTCTGAGCTAACATCCGACGCCATGGCTTTTGGTGCTCCGTTATTCTTTCACTGCCGCCATCGAGGTGCGTTCGCTTCCAGGCTCCATTGTCTGTCATTAACCACTGGAAAATATCTGATGGACGCTTTGTATTGCTACGGTTTCCTGTGATAAGGTATGGAGGCTGTATGAATGCTGAACAAAGTCCCTGGTAGGAGAATTGAATTCGATCTAGCTCCGCGGCACTACGACAGTCTTTACAGACGGCACCAACTCTCGGGGAGCCAATAACGTCCCATACGCTCCGGCGGTAGGCTCGAAGTACGAGATGGGCCATAACGGTCATGATATCACCCTCGAGCACCGACCTAGGTACTGCTTGTTTAAGTGATTCGTAGCAGATGTCCATGAGGTCCTTATTGTGATATACCATACGAGCCGCTTCGGCATCTCGGTAACACACTCCTAAGACGTCTCCGACCCCATGAAGACTACGCTCGATGCCGTCTCGGAACGTGAATCGTTCCCAATCGATAATAGACTCCATCCACCCGAAGCCGTACGCTGAGATAGTATTCTGTAGTCCTAGTCCATAGCGAGTCGAGTTCTGGAAAGTACGCTCGCCTTTCCATAAGATCGATTTCCTCCGAGGATCGGAATTGGAGAAGTTCTGAAGGTAGGTAAGAAGAGCGAAAAGAAGGCACGCTCCACCTTTGGTAATACCTGTATCTGGACTACATAGGACGATGATATCGATCATTGTTGTGATTTTTTCATAGTTTCCGAGCTTGAAGTCGAGCCATCTGTTCATGGAAAATGCCCATAGACAGTCTGGGATATCTGAGAGCGGGTGTGCGTGTTTAGAAGCTCTTTCTAGTATTGGGTCCCATAGGCGGTCCATGACTCTAATTTCAAGGCGAGTACCAGTAGAACAGCCTCTGTAGTCTTGATGTGCGGTGACGATCCGATTCTTGCAAGCAATATATCCTTTTTCGAGGGTTGTGCGATTGAGGGGGAAACCGGCTGATCTATATAGACTCGCATCTACCGCTAAGTTCACAATCTCTGTTCGATCGAACGGGCTGACTTTATTAGCATTCTCGACCTCTCTGACCGCGTTATACGCTTGTAGATATAACAGGCCTGCTCGTCGTCCAGCTGACTTGCTTGGTGGAACAACTGTTACACAAGTCGAATCAGCTAAGTATGCGTTATAGAATGTTTGAACTTTCCCGGCCTTTCCACCGAAGATGTTTTCTTGTAGGCTTTTAAGAAGGGTTCGGAGGCAGCATGCTTTCCATAAGAAAACGGTACCACGGTCACCAAGCTGGGAAGGCTGAGGAGGAATAACTTCAAAAGCGATATCAGAAGCAATCGTAATCAGATCTCGATGAAACACCCTGCGAATATAATCATCGTACTTAGCCATCGCAAGATATAATGCGTCTGCTTTGAAGTCGACCTTGGTATTCTTTGCATCAACCACTAGAAAGCCGTATCTAAAGTCGCCTAGGCCCTTGTCGCTATCTTGGATATCGTTAGCGACACGGGCAGCGATGGCGGCGAGGGTGCTCGCTGGAATGGGATACTGCTTAATAATATCGGGATCTCGACGCTCGTTACCTCGGTATTCGCGACCTCGAGCACGGGACTTGTCTTCTGCTGTTTGTGAACTCGGGGGATGGTATTGAGCTGCACCGTCGGATAACACTGCTCTACAAGCTGGCATAAATGAGGAGGTAAAGAATCGATGGGCGTCGCGGTCCTTAAGCCAGGTACTTTTAGAGCTTGTTGCGAGTAAAGGAAATACCCAAAAGATAGCACTGTGAGGAAAGTCGGGAATGGTTCCGATGAACAAGTGTGGGAGATCCTTGATTTGTGTTGACCGCCATCGAATCTTACCGTTGTTTTCGATAAAGGGTACTGATTTGGCGATATGTAGATCTGTTTTGATATTCCTCGACGTGTCTTTGGTATAAACAACTCGAATGTCGATTTTTAGTGCGGCAAGACTATCCATGAAAACGATAGTACTGTCTGTATCGTACTCGATGGTGGGTTGAATAGATGGACGATATTCGTGGTGAAGACATACGTCTTGTACTTCGTCGTCGGAGGCTGCTCGGCCTTCAAATATTGTTCTGATGTCTGGGCTCGGGATAAACCTTCCACGTGGATAGGTTTGAGGTTTGAGGAACGTTTTGTTATGAAGGCCGAGAACTATAGTAGATAGTCGTGAGTTGTTTCGCACAAAAGACTGGCTATGCCTATAGGTAGACTTAAGTCCTTTACAAAGTTCCTCGTCTCTGTCTTCTAGATGTTCAGCTAATGTCTTCTGGTGCTCTTCAGGGTTGCATCCGAGGTTCTCCAGGCGAAGGAGTTCAGATATAATGTCTGCAGTTTGACTTAACGCTTCTTCTTCAGTGTCAAATGTATTGTCCAGGTCACTTTCGTCCAAGGTAAACACGCTAGATGTTGACTCCACGTCGGAAGAATCATCTGGTATATTATCATCCAAATCAAAATCGCCGATCTCAGACAACGAAGCTATATGACTCGCACGATACGGTGTAGAGTACGATGGTAATAACTGCGCCGAAGGAAGATCGTTTATGTCGTCTTGGGCTTGAGCTAAAGGTTCGGTGGCTCCTGCACTGTAAGGGGATGAATGGAAGCTAGATTCTGAGTGACCGTTGCTTGATGGTATAGCGCTAACTCGGGGATGAGTTCTACGCGAGGATGATACAGAAGGCGTTCTCTGGCCGGAGTATGCTGTTGAATGTGAAGATAAGGAAGATCTATGAAGGGGATCGCGCGTGTGTTGAGCATTAGGTAGTAAGGGACTATCGCGAGGAGACGACGACGGTATAGCAAGTTGCCGGTAATATGGCGACGAATGAGGGGAGAAGGGCCTATTTATCGATGAAGATATTGGGCGTTTGCGAGTTTGATCGTCCATAATGGTGATAGATGATAGGTAATGTTAAGGAGATTATAGAGAAAGAGAAAGTAATCTTCTATATTTGCATATTATAACGTGCTGATATATACCTCGATAGTTGTAGTACGCTTATCCGTTTTAGCTCAATACTTCCCTCTAGGCCATATAAGTATTATTTTTCAGTGACATTTTAGGGATATCTTAGTTCAAGATGCGCGCATGCTGAACGGTTTTAAAATTTTTAAACGAACATTCGTCATTTTCTTATACGTATGAATAAATTTATTTCTATATTTAATAATTCTATAAGATATGAACACTCCCGTTTTGGGTTTCAGGGTTTTCAGAATGCTAAAAGGGAAAAACTCGTGTTTTGGGTTTCAGGATTCTGAGAATGCTAAAAGGGAAAAACTCGTGTTTTGGGTTTCAGGGTTTTAAGAATGCTAAAAAAGAAGAAAATCTAAACTTTAAATTTTAGAGTACGAAACTTAAAAAATTCTTAACGCTAACGCGAAAACCACCGATACAGTATCTGTTATCAACAAATATATTCTTTGATCCACTCATACTGTACATCCTTTTGTTTCAGTCCTGATGCGATGCAGTACATGTGACAGAGCACACTCTCATCATCGTTCGACGTCTTGACTGCACATCCACGCCGTCACTTTACAATTCTCCATCGCAAATACATGCTGCTGCTACTTGTTCTCATTGAGCAACGAACAGCTGCCGAATCTCTTCCACGAATTCAAGTTTAATCATATTACACGTTCATGCTGATCCTCCTCTTCTGTATTAGCGGTCTTCGTATTGAACTATTCTCATCTCGGAAGCTGGATTACGCTGGTGTCTCATGACTATATTTCATATCGTTGTTCTCCACATTGTTTTCATGTTTCCTGCGAGCTGGGTTATACTGCACTTCTATATTCCATCTTGATCTGGAAGCTGTGCCTCCCTTCTGTGAATAATCTTCACAGTAACAAAGCGGCATTGCTTTGCAAAAACTACTCACTCCATGATCGCAAATCAAGCGGCATACAAACTTCCACTTATACATTGATCGTTTGAAACTCGAATATAGTATAAGTTATTGCAGTTTCGTGCTGGGCGGTCTCTACGTTCTCAACGAACATTGTTTTTGTTCAACTCTGGACCGGTGGACGATTCACCTTCAAATAACTAAAACTTCTTCATCTCGTGATTTCCAGTGTAATCAAGTGAACACTCATCTCTCACGTGATAGAAGTACTAATTGTCGTAGTTCGAAGCGATGTCAGTCTCTATTACGTGTACTACATTCATCTACGATGCCGCGATCATCTAAATGTTACTTCTGCTTGCAATGATTGATGTAGGAATTGTCTAGTTGTTCCAAGTTCTTGACATTTACTTGTTTGAGGCCATTAAAACGTTACCAATGAAAATTGTTCTTTTTCTGAAGCAGTACAAACATGAAGCTGGAAGCAGTGCATAGTGATTCGATATTATCAAGTGAATGAGCTGAATCATGGATCCAAATGATACCACCGTTGTACTTACAATACTTGTTATTCGTCCACTGATCCACAGAGCATAGTACAGATTGACAGAACAAGCGCCAGCTAGCTATATCTTCGCAATCACTGGCGGACTTGTCAAATCGATGATGGCTCAATATTCGCTGATCGAAATCAATGTTCGGAGACGTAGTACATGGTTTTGATTCTTGAGATAGCTGATCGTACAATGGGATCAGTTGTTGTATCAATTTATGATGTATCGAATATGGATGCAACAACTGACCGTCTCTGAACACAGTGTTGTAATCTGCTGGAAGCGACCGAGTATTAAAAACAAATCACGAGCGGTGCCAACAAGTGCCATGCTTTTGACTCGTTTGAAATATTGAACAACCATTCACTACGATTTGTAACATTGCTTTCAGTATAGTGGTCTGCATATATGCTGTCGATATTTGGAATGGAAGATCTAACTTGTATGGTGAAGTACATAGCTTTTGGCATATGACTGAACAACAGATCAGTGTACATTCGATCTTGTATAGATTGATCGGATGTTTGCGAGTCCAGACGAAAAGATCCTCAACCAGTAACAACCAGTATGGATAACGTTTCCAGCTTCGATGTAATGGCCATGTGCAACCTGAGTCAAGCTCCACGTCTGTATCTCTTGCTTGTATTGTAGTAGTACAATCGTGCATCTGTATCACGTATTGAGCTCGAATGCGTAATTTGTATGGCCGGCGAAGGATATCGCATGCAGCGAATAGCACGAAATGAAACCCAGTCGACACGTAGAATGTCAAAGCTCGCATATTCATTCCAGCCTGCGTCGACTTGAACGATAATGACGTGGTAGCATTCTCATGACATCCAAAGCAGTCCGCGATGAATGAGATCATCAAGCAAGATCGAAGCTTGATCAGACTAGATCTCCTTCCACATCTCTAGCGGCGCAACAGACTGACGCATGGTCGATGCTTCGTCAGTGGCTGCGCCGTAGAAGTATACGTGCAAGCGTCTTGTGAGACAGCGACACTCGTGATGTATGTGCAAAACCAAACCACAATTGACCTCGATGGAATAGTTGGTCTCGAAGATATGATGAATTGTAATAGCATTATACCTTTCAGCAACCCATTCTTGGACAACCGACTCATTCCGCAGCCGACCAATTCGCCCATTTGTTCATCACTCCGTATTGCCATGATCTCAAGTCCAGCGGTTCAGCTTGGTATCTCAGCACTGACAACTGCAGTTTGAAGTGTTTCGGTATGGACGCTATCCCAAATCTGTGCCGATTCTCGAGCTCGTGCATTCACTGGCTTTTTTGTAGCTAGACAACGCGGTAAGACCAGCTTTTTCTGAGCTGCGTGATATGTCGAATCTCGTCTGGATCGCTCACTGACAGCTCCATGATGATCAAGAGCTGCGCTTGTGGATGTAACGTACTGGTATCCATGATGTCGCAAGCCTGCGCTGACGATCTCGACATTTCAATCACTCCAATGTCCTGGTGGACTGAATGTAATCCTGTGTGACACTTTTCGATTCGAAGATTGACCAAACTCTGAGCAACTGACGCAGTTGATTCAGCTTCTAATATGGCTTTGTACCATCAGGGATGTGTATAAGCAAGTATCCTGCCTGCGAAGCAGAACATTCCAGTCTTGATCAGAATATGATTTTGTGACCATCTCTTCATTCTGCGATCACCTTCTGTGTGTGTATCCGCCACTTCATATTGTAGATCTTACTTTCCACTTCTTGATTCGCATGATCGATGATATTCGGTGGGATCGTGCAGGCTCGGACGTAAGGAATAAAGCGAGGACTAATGGCCTGCGAGTTTGTTAGTTCCGTCATTCAGCTCCCCTGAGACAAATATAGTAGAACGACCACTCACAAATCGTAGCGTACGTAGTACTCGACTGGGACTGAGCAATTAGAGTGACTATCATAATGACAATCGGTGTTCATATCCTGCAACCTGTATCCAGGTTCTTGTGTTTTGGTGCAATCATATTTGTGAACCGCCTCTTTCGATGGGCGCACCCGTGTGACCCATCTTAAATGTAATTAATTCGACAGCACTATGAAGTGGAGGTCCAGTGTCACAGAGGGGCGGTAATCGTGATCGGGATGACTTTGCTGCTGACCTGTTTACATGAGCAATTGTCAACAATGATTTCTTGCTGCATACCGTGTTTCGCGCAAGTTTCGTGTTCGGATTGACGTCAGCGTGCCGTGCGGGAAATATTAATCGCAGCATCAGCAATTGTATTGGCAAGTATACATGATTCGAGATGTAGCGAGTCTGAATCATAAATTCTGTGTGAAGAAGAGATATTTCTTGGTTGGGCGAGTTAGCCGCGTGATGAAGACGTGTTGTGGAATACACAGAATAAGCGTGTGCGATGCATGAACCTAGAGAAGCTTAACGATGCATGAGGTTTTGCAAGCATCGGACATGGACTTGAGTAGAACATATGTGTAATAATAAAGAACAATGTATTGAACGCACGACAATACCTTTCAAATAAGTGCAGCATTCATGTTGATTATGTTTCCCTCCATAAATCAGTCGGACGAAATTCAGATGTGCCGTGCTTTTCGCGGCATCGAGAATGTTGTGTGACAATTAGATAAGAACACATTTCAGCATCAAATGTAAAGAAGGATTGAAGGGGTATATTCGAAAGGAGACAAAATCCCTCATAACACGTCAGCAAATTCTGGAATAGAGGATCAAATGACAAGATAGTACTCACCAGGTCAATCCATAAGCCACGTAGATGTATTGTTTTGAGTCTATAGTCTCGTCGACATTCGTCTTGAATTTGCGATGATAAAAACTCCAAAGGCTAATCCTGGTCAGCGATAATTGTTTAGTATATTAACCCGAACGATGCGATGGTCTGGCCAAAACGACCAATGAGGTTCCAAGAGTCCAGCAGACATAGTCCAGTCTTCCAAAAATTCAAAAAATTCATTATGGGCCATTCCAAAGTCCAGTTGAAAAAGTCCAGATCCTAGGAGTCGGTCCATGGGTCCAGTGGATACCAGATGTTCTCGGGTCCAGAGCTCTTGTACCAGTGATAAAGTCATGTCATTCTCACAAATTCACAGTAAACAAAAATATACTTCTCTTGATGCATCCAACTATGTATTCCTCAAATCGTGAGGACAATTTCGATCGTTCATTTGATTCGGTACTGTCCTGTAGTGATAATTATCTCATGACAGATCTCAATCAAAGTCTGCAGCAAATCTTCATACTTCCTTTACAGGGTCAAAAGTATCACACTCCAAAGGATAACTTGGACGTCCCACAGTCCGAACGCATGTCGTACCGTCAGGACGTCCGCATTAAGAGCCTCTCACACCACCTTCTTCCTCTTTCGGCCATTTTGTCATTATTGTGTGATCGAAGTAGGATACTTGCTGACATTGGGAATCGGATCTACCGTGAACGTTCGTATGGGTTGCTAGTGTCGAGGAAAGTGAAAGCTTTGTACTCCAGTACAGCCGGGACGTCCTACAGTCCGAACGCATGTCGTACCGTCGGGACGTCCTGGCGAGCGTTCGTACTAACTTCACTTCCTGGTTTGCTGAAGTGTTGATATTGTATTCCAGAACGATTTGGATTTCCCACAGTACGAACGCATGTCGTACCATGGGGTCCATAACGAACTCTCATACTAGTTGTCCTGAATGATGGATGTGTGTGATTCGTGTGCTGTGAGGAACTCATGTGCTGGATTCGAGGTTGCTGATGCTGGTAGGTTTGGGAAACGATTGTGGACTGCGGTGAGATGAAAAGATGAGAGAAAGAGGAACAAGAAGTTGAAACAGTGCCCAGATGGAAGGAGCAGTAGTGAACGAAAAGTACCGATGTATATTGTCGCTATGGAGGAAAGCACTACGTCCAAACTCTCCGAACTGCCGCACAATTCACCTGTTCGTTATGTAGATACATATGATTCAAGCACACATGAGAACAGTCGACCGTTCTGACTGCTCAGCCAGCATTGAATACTGAATTCCACAAGCCGAGAGGTAACCTGCCTTGTCTCATCTGTATCGAATGATACTACAAGACCATCACAATGAGAAGAACCGACACGATGAACGAAACGATAGCAGGTCGGATCATACATTCATCCAAAGTACCTACATTGTAGGAAGTATCGCGCCGACAAATTGTTGGACTGCAAGCATACGGGAACGAGCTCCTCTTCAGGATGGGATGAGACGTGTATCTGTTATAACAGTGAATGTTTTTTGCATCTCTTCAAGCTTTGATAACCTTTCAATCTTCCCAAGTCACCAGCATGTCGAAAACCAAGATGAACAGCTTGCGCAGGAGGTATTCGAATCGTACGTGGAGCAACAACGTGGAGTGACCGAGTAAGAGCTGTGTGTATATCGACATGGACATTGCACGTTCGAGTTTGAGATGGCAATGAGACCAAGTCGTATACTTGCGGCGCGTTGTATTCGTGATGTTTCATGCAGCTGTTTCAAGAAATGACTCCAGGGGACTCCATACGTGCGCAGAGCGCAATCGAGCTAAATCTTGATGACTTCATGAGCGGGAAGTAATACTTGAGCTAAAAAATATAATTACAATCAACCTTTATTCGATCATCAACTCAATGATTCCAGCGAGTAATATGAATACTCCAATTTCAATGAAATTCTTTTAGCTTAGCAAAGTCGGTGAACAAGTCCAATCCTCATCGACCAATAAGCGAGATTATTCGGCGCCAGACACATCAAGACATCCATTCCCAAATGCAATCGATTTCAGCACGAGGTAGAGCAAAACCACTCATCATATGTCCAAACTTGGATCTGTTGCCAACCCAGCAACCATGGCTCATTCAACAAACGATGGAAATAGTCCAACATACTCACCAGTTGGCTAAATTTCATAGCCATAAACACAAAGGGACTACTGAATCAACGTGAACTCCCTCTCGAGAATGAGCAGACTCATGCTACGATATGATACACAAAACTCTTGTATCTGAGCAAGATCTTCGAACACCACGACATGTATAACGCATACTACCACTAGATTGTACCTAATTGCTTACACATCAACTACTAACATCAGTTGCTCCATGCTCATTCACACCAATGTACGACAAGTCAATCTCTCGTCGTATCAGAACAATCACACTACGAACAGAATGCGGACATGCTGTCCTGAATAGGTTTATGAAAACACTCCATGATATCAATTGCAGAATTTCAAATTCAGCGAAGGTGATACTTACAACCTATTTCTTCTGTTCGTTGCCTTTCGACGAACCATCTCGCTGCCAGAATAGACCGAAACTGAACCCACAAGCCAAGATGAACCAGACCCATGCCCAGATCCACATGGAGGAAATGAAATCCGATCCTTGTTGGAGATCTTGACTCTATCCCAATACAGAATAGTGTACCGAAATTCAACACTCTCAGCAACATTGAATCACTCCTTGAGGCTTCATCATGATCTTCATTATTATACGAGATTCAGGTAAGTACAAGGATGAAAGGAATAAATGCTACCGAGGTTTCACATCATGATCATCGTGAGGCTGTTTTCATGACGTTTGTGCGGGGAAGATCAAAAGTTTCTTGAAAGTATCATAAGTAGTTAGATGCATCTGATGAAAGTACCTTGTGAGCCTCAAGCCACAATGTATTATCTTATACTTCTAACATTAGCAGTTTTGAGCATTGGTAAGCAAAATATTCCAAGAAGTCACAAACTTATAATATCTAGCTCAAAAACCTCAATATCCTCCAGCATTTCCTCCAACACCAATTTTACCATCATCAATCAATTATGCACCAAGTGTAACTCCAACAATTTCAGATCCTGCAGCAATCGATCCACAATCAGCTTGTCCTGGATACAAGGCTTCAAATATACAACAAAACGCTCAAGGAGTTACTGCCGATCTTATCTTAGCTGGCTCACCATGTAATGCTTATGGCTTCGATGTTGAGCATCTTACATTATCTGTCGAATATCAGAGTAAAGAAAGATTAGCTGTTCGGATCTATCCAAAATATCTTGCTCCAAATAATCAATCAATCTACCTTCTCTCAGATCATCTTACTCCCAAACCAACTGCACAACCTGGCTCATGCGACGCGACAAGTGATCTCGAATTTATTTGGTCAAACAATCCAACCTTCCAATTCCAGATCGTTCGCAAGAGTTCCAAAGATGTCTTGTTCAGTACATATGGAAAGAAAATCGTTTTTGAAGACCAGTTCATAGAACTTGTAACTTCTATGGTAACCAACTATAACGTCTACGGTCTAGCTGAGAGTCTTCGTGGATTCCGTATACCAAATGAATACAATCAAACCTTCTGGAATGCATACAATTTGGATAACGATCAAGTATTAGATGTCAATGGTCACAGTGTACATCCTATGTATTTGGAAATACGATATAGTAATAACACTTCAACGTCACATGGAGTTTATGCTCGAAATGCTCATGGTCAGGATTGGTTACTCAGACCCAATAGTATTACATACCGTACCATTGGTGGAAGTTTCGATCTATACTTCTTGAGTGGACCTACCCCCAAAAAAGTAATAAGTCAGTATCATACTGGGATCGTCGGAACGCCAGTTCTACAAGCATATTGGGCCCTTGGCTTTCATCAAGTTCGATGGGGATATCAGAATTGGACCAACCTACAAGATGTTATAGATGCATATGCTGCTGCAGACATACAACTTGAAAGCATCATGAACGATTTAGATTACCTAAAACTAAATCGAGATTTTACAGATAATCCCGGAAAATACGATATAGCAACTGGAAAGGTGTTCTTGGACAGATTACATGCAAATGGACAATACTATCTACCAATTCTGGATCCCAATATCTACGTACCAAATCCTGGGAATGCCACTGATGCTTATCCTACATACGACAGAGGTGCTGAATTACAAGCATACATCCGCAGCAGCGATGAGACCTTCTATATAGGTGTGGAGTGGCCTGGATTCAGTGTGTGGCCTGACTTTCTAGTTCCTCAAGCTCAACAATTTTGGACTGAACAAATTCAACAGTTTCATCAACAACTTGCTTTCGATGGTTTTTGGCTTGATGTTAGCGATGCTGTATCATACTGTACTGGTAGCTGTGGAGAAGGTCGAATCAACGAGAACCCAATTCATGTACCTTTCCCACTTCCAGGTGATCCAGACACTGCTTTAGCAGTTGATTACAGATATCCAGAGATGTTCGAAGTGACCAATGCAACTGAGGCTGCTTCTGCTAGCTCTGCTATGATGTCTCAATCAAGCATGTATCCTACGCCATCAGTCACTCCAACACCAACCGCTGGCCGAACGATCCCTACTCCTGGAGTTCGAAATCTAACATTTCCACCATATGCAATCAACAATTTTCTACCAGGTCATTCTCTGGTCAAAGAGGTTATATCACCAGACGCGACGCATAATGATGGTCCTTTCAACAGCACTGAATATGAGCTGCATAACCTCTATGGCCATTTGAGTGGAAGAGCTACATATAACTCACTTGTGTCAACTTATGACAATAAACGACCTTTCTTTGTGGCTCGTAGTACTTTTGCTGGTAGTGGTACATTTGCTGGACATTGGGGAGGCGACACAAATTCCAAATGGGGCAACATGTATTTTGGTATATCTCAGGCATTACAATTCTCTATTGCGGGCATACCATACTTTGGTGTCGAGACTTGTGGCTTCAACGGAAACGCGGATATGGAACTTTGCACTCGATGGATGCAGCTGAGTGCATGGTTCCCTTTCTATCGTAACCACAACAACAGAAACACAATAGCTCAGGAAGCTTACAGATGGTCCACGACCATCGAATCAACAAGAACTATCATGAACATCAGATATTCTCTATTACCATACACTTACACATTATTCCACCAAGCGAACACTGCTGGTGAGACTGTACTCAGAGCTTTAGCATGGGAATTTCCAGACGATCCGAGCCTTGCAGCTATTGAGACACAATTCATTTCTGGTCCTGCAATCCTTGTCACTCCAGTGCTTGTACCTCTTGCAACTACTGTTCAAGGTGTGTTCCCTGGAGTTGGATCTGGAACAATATGGTACGATTGGTATACACTTCAGAAGGTAAATACTAGTCCTGGTGTGAATGAAACTTTATCAGCTCCTCTTACTCATCAACCAATTCATGTTCGAGGTGGATATATTATTCCATTACAGAAGGCAGGAAACACCACAAAGACATCGCGACAGAATCCTTGGAGCTTACTGCTAGCATTGGACAAATGGGGAACAGCAACTGGAAATCTGTATTTGGATGATGGTATAAGTCTGGTGCAACAAGCTACCAAGAACATTGATGTGAGTGATGCGGAATCATAACATTTGATGTGCAGCATTGACATACTAATCTCGTCTAGATATCGTACTTCAATGGCACTCTCTTGACCACAGTGAGTGGAAATTACAATGACAATCTACCGTTAGCAAATATCACGATTGCAGGAATACAGAAAGCGCCAACCACCATAAACATCATTCTGAACAATCAGCAACAAGACACGAGCGCCGTCAAACTCAATTATTCCGAGGGTACTCTCTTTATCACTGAGCTTGACTCTGCAACCAAGGATGGAGTGTGGGTCGGTAATCTGACGTTGAGGTTAAAGTGAGTTGAAGATATGGTCGAGCTTGTCGTTCTGGTAATGTACATAATCTTGGAATACCATGAGCTTCTAGTTGTCTGCAAATCACAAGACTCATATCTCGCATCTGTGTCTCTGCAATCATTCGTCGATAGCATTGTCCCTCTAAATTGAGCCAGAGGAACACGTGCGTCTGAGATATTAAATCTGCATGCTGACTAATTGACCTCATGTCATAGTGTTATTGCTGATACAAAGGGATAATTTATGCAGTTAAAGTCCGAAATTTACGTTTTCTCCAGAGAGTGATTGATCGAATGCAGGAGTCTGCCAAACCAGCAGCGACGACACCCAAACATGATAGAGCATTTGGATGGGAGTCAATGCGTACTTACTAGAAATGGTATTGCTTTGGTCAAGGACGGAACTCATTCTAAGCTGACCATGATTATGGTCTCAAGAGCGATTTTGTCGATTGAAGCGCAATCCTCATGCGCATTCCAGTCTCAACAGCATTGAAGATCATATTGAATGCCTTTGGGTGTATACCCTGATGTCTTCAGGTTCTTGTGATCGACATGGCCTTGCCACAAGTCGACTGGAAGATTGGCTTGTGAACGAGGACCCAGTTGCCAGCAGAGTCATTGATTCTGTTGGCATCAGTTGTGATAAATGTGTAGCGACTCAAGCAGTAAAGGGTAGTCAGAAACCAAAGAGGTACCAGAAAAGATACAATGTAAACTGGTCGATTCGATGCTCAATCCAGAAGATTCGTTTCAAAGTCCAGTTACATGCCTAGCTGAAGGTTGATCCGGAGCCTGATTCAATTATTTCGACAAGGTTCGCCATTCACATAACGATCGCCTCGAATACTGATTGCAGTAATACTGCACCGTTCACAGTAACTCGGAGGTTACATAAATTTGTCCTAATTGGCAAATGATGAGATATTTCTTGTCAGTCGTGTCACAGTTGATTGAATGGCTCGTTGAAGAATGACTTCGAAGATTTATACTCGAGAATAGATGAATATCGTTCAAAAAGCTTGAATATGGAAAAAAGTACCGACATTCTCGAGGAACATTCGTACAAGCTGGATCTAGCATAAGTAGAGTCACTGTCCTGATGACAACGTGCAAGAAAGAAATTGCAGGCTTTGATCTTCGCACTCGCCCGGGAAATACTAATATCGACTCATCAACGTGAGGGAACAAAAGGGCACCGACCAATCATACCACAAATCCTCGGACAGAGGAAATGCGTCACATCTGGACTGGACTCGACCAACATCACAATGACCCTTACCTTCATTCTAGTTGCTTTCCCTAACGCAAATTCGCCTTATGTCATGCCACGTTCTGGCCAAAGGTACACCAAGGACAATGGTAACGAACACTAAAATGAAGCTTCTCTGCCTCGAGCTGGTGGAAGAACTGCTATGACCCATCCCTAGTGAATGATTGATACGCGGATAAAGAAAATCAATAGAACTGCAGAACACTGCGTGCGGCCACTCATACACTGTTGAGGAGCACTTGAGGTCAGCTGCTAGACTATGTGTTCAACTAGCATGCGGGCGAGGACAAGCTCTCTATCGAGTGAGCAAGTAGACATGATCTTGAACTGTGTATGAATGTAGTGCTAGCCATCGTTCCGGGTTTTTTTCTCTCCTTCAAAATGTCCTCCTTAAATCAGCAGCGAATGTGATAAACATGTCTGCTCTAACATCAGGAATCAGCGGCGATTCCAGGTTCAATATTCCGACGCAGGGTTTCACGTGTCAATGGTCTCGAGGGAGGGGCATCATAGATCGCAGGTGCGGGCAATATTGTCAGACATCGCGTCAGAACAGGAGAATTTGTGAGAGGAAGAGGCTTAATTGAATGCTGGATGAAGATTCGCGAGGCTGCAGCAAGTATCGCTCATATTATTCATGTTGAACGCGTTGTAGAGCAATGGGTGGTCAATGTCAAAACCTGAAAACGCGTCGAGTTTGGAATGTTTGCACGCGGAGTGGCTTTTGTTGGCGCAGCATGCGCGAGGTGTATCAGACTTCGATTGCAGACATCGTATGGACAACGACCAATCATGATGGTAATAGAGTAACTTAGACTCGTCAATGAATGACTATCATGGTGAGTGAGCGCGTGCTGGAAGAAAAGATGTACGGCACAAGCATCTTTTCGTCATAGTCGCTTGATTGGAAGCTCTTGACCAAGTACTCATTGACTTCTCTAATGCAATACGAAATCTCGACACAATCAAATACCAGCTTATTTCCCATCTCAAACAGCACTTTCACAAATCATGCATGCATATCACTCGTGCAAAATTCATATCAGATCACAGCTCCAAAGTACTGTTCTCCGTATTACAATATCTCTTCGCAATTCCAGCGCATTGAACCACAATTACAGTTGACATCATAACAACAGAATATCATACCTCGCAAACTACTTCAAAACAATATCACGAGGTTCTGCTCGATGGGAGAAATCCGGTCTTTGCTGTCGTGGCCGTTTGACCGTGAGTCTGCCACTTCATCGAGGTCTAGACATCATGGTCGGGACTGTGCACAATGAGCTCGTCAAAGATACACTATCAAAAGCCGGCGCATTCACAATGACTTCATACCTATCATTTTGAGGCGCTTGTGAGTTACTATAAGATTTATCCTCCGAAGTCAATAGTGAGTTCTGGAGTCCACCAAAACTTGTAACCGACGGACACTAGGCAGTCTGAAGCATGTCTAGTAGGTCCAACTCAACGACATTACAGATCCAACCAATTACGTTACAGTCGGCAACCCTGGACAGTCCCGAGCGAGCAGCCATCTGATGCGTACCAATCGGCAATCATGTTTATGGTCCAAGCTTTTGACAAGTGACACCTATTTATCGATACCTCGCTGTCACAAACTGCTCCAGAACATCCTCGGCATTCAACACGATGAACAAGAGTAGTCTACAATAGATTGCAAACTCAGCATTAAGGCCATCTAGGCAGGAAACATTCATCTTCAGAAAACTACACGGATATTCAACAAAGACATACAAGCAGAGCTCGAGGAAGACCGTGTATCACTCACAAACGAGATTACAAACATCGCATACCTTGGTACATTCTGCTGTATGTATAGCTTCTCCATCCCTTGTGATAGTGTATATCCACCGATATCAACGTGGCCCATGACTATCATCGAAGTGGGCCGTTGCGGACATAAATGAGATCAAGACTCGAACATCTCAGTACCACTACAGAGCATATTAGCGCTCTTCAAGCATCATACCGGTTAGTACTGCTCTCGAATGCTCAGATAGCCGACCCTGTAGACTACTTCATTATGCTCTCCACATATCGGGTGTCACATTCCAGGCACGAAGCAATCAGTCCGTGAGATGGTCGACATTGAGGACCCTGATATTGGTGCAGCCATCTTCCGGTTGACGTGCTTATACCAAAAGCTTATCCCATTCAGACTCGATATTGTACATGTCAAAAATTCATTGACGTGATCGGAGGGTCCGTATCCGCAGGTTGTCGATCATCCATCCTCTTTCAGTGAACCCTACATGGGTTCTAGGCCATCATCGGTTGCTACACCACAGTTGAACCTCTTAGGAAACAATCGTTATAAAGACCGATCACTTCCTGCAACAATGAAGTGTGTCTTCGTCAAATCAATTCCATCACAATCAACTATCGAGTTACAATCACAATGCATTTCTCAAAGTGTGTCCTTGCCTTCATGGCCTCAACCGCTGTCATGGCTGCTCCAGGTATGCAATCACTTGACTTTAGCATGTCTTACTAACATCAACAGCACCTGTTGATGACTATTCGCTTGCCATTCGCAAATCTATTGATGCAAATGCTCCTGAACAAGTTGAAACACTTCTTGCACAACGTGATGAAGATCTTGTTGCTCGTGGATTTCTCGATCCACTCATCAATCTTGCATCGAAAAGGTTGAGCTCAATTGTCGACGACATGTCAGATACTGCTAGGGACTTGGCTGCCGCCTCAAGTTCTCGCAAAGCAAGCCTCATTCAGACTGTACAGACTGAAGCGTATCAACTTGAATCTGGAGTTACTATCATGAAGATTCTCAATTCTGCTTCTGGCAATGCTGCACTGGGCTCATCCCAGACTTCTAGTATCAAGCAAGCAATCACTGCAGTCTTGACTCAGTTAACTTCGATCGACTTGAAGTCTTTGAACGGATTCCAACAGAATCAGCTGAAGTTCGTGATTGCTATTCTGGAGAATCTTGCAAAAGCTCTGGGCATTGCTGTTCCATCAACAACAAAAGCATCTTCAAGCACTTCAAGCACTTCAAGCCGTTCGTCGTCAAGCACAAAATTCTCAACTACTACATCCAAGTCACAATCGTCTACCATAACGACTTCATCTCGCGCAACCGCAACCAGCACAACTCTAACTAGCGCGACCTCATCTAGTGCAACCTCATCCAGTGCAACTTCCAGCTCGACTTCAAGTTCCATAGACATGCCATTCACACCAAAGGTACCTGTACCCGTGTCAACAAGTTCCACCTCAACGGATTCATTAACCACGTCGTCAACTGTATTACCAACCACCACCTCATCCGCGACTTCAGTATCGACTGTATCAACTAGTACTTCAATTTCTGTGTCGATCAGTACCACAACCTCCCCTACCATTTCATTGACATCAATATCTTCCGCTTCCTCCTCTTCTTTCACCACAAGCATCACAACTGTCCCAACCGCAACGATGTCTTAGATCTCCGAGCGGAATTAGCTTAAGATTGATGTTGAACAAATGATTCGTGGGTTGCTTAGGTGTCATCTCAATTTCATGATCAGTCATTTTACTCTTCAGGTAGAATCATAGCATCGTACAAACTGGAACCATAGTCTCAGAGAGCATTGTACATACATTCTTGTCAATATTACGGCGGCACAAAATAAGTGGTGTGTTCATTCATAATTCGTTCTGTCAGTCGAGTCGTGTGGAAAACTTGAAAGCAGAACGTTATCTAGTGAAGATCATGCATACAGACACAAATGCCTAACTCTGGTGGGTAACAATATGATTACTTATTCTTACGTTGTTATTATGTAACTTTGTCACTGAAGCGTAGTTTTGGCCGTCTTGTAATGACACCCAATATCGATCACTTTCACTCACTCAAGCTAGTGATCGCTGTACGATGACACCATTGAGAACACATTAGAGCTACTTTGCACGAATCGCTCACCACCACATACTTAAATTTCAGCCACACTTCGGATCATATTATCCGCAGCCAAGATCCTGTATCATTCATGAGTTTCAGTGATTTTACGTCTCTCAAATCCTTTCCTACCACCTCTACCATGGCCACTCTTGCGGACGAACTGCTCAACGATTTTGATGACTCCGGCGACGAGAATGAAGAAAATGGATTCCAAGACGAAGAAACACCGATCGAAACTGAACCCTCGGACGAGTTGATGAATGATAGTGATGATCAAGATGCGAAGGACGATGAGGATGAAGAAGATGCAAAAACAAAGATTGAAAAGATACAAATGGGTGGCATAGATGATGTCAGAAACATTGCAGGATTGATGAAGATACTACAACCAGTATTAGAGGTAAGCATACTCTAAGTCGCAAGAAGACTTGATTTACATCTTGATACAGCTCTGACACCGGATCAGAAAATTGCGCATTATCAGAACATCCCGTCTGAAAAGAGGACGACTCACATCGGGTCCATAGAAGACAATCCAGAATATAAACTTCTCACACAATCAAATTCGTTGGCAACACAGATCGATAGCGAAATCATCCTCGTCCACAAATTCATTCGAGACCACTACTCCACGCGATTTCCAGAACTAGAAACCCTCATAACCAATCCTCTCGATTATGCGAAGACGGTATCGATCATCAAGAATGGACCATTGGACAATATCAAATCATTGGCGGATTCTACAGATAATCATGTGAAGCAAACATTAAGATCAGTGTTGGATGGGCCTACATTGATGGTAGTACATATTGAAGGAACAACAACAAGAGGCGTAGAGATGAGCGATTCAGAATTACAGACAACCCTTCGAGCATGCCAAATGACCCTCGAACTCGATCGCGCGAAGAAGACATTGACAGAATATGTACAATCTCGAATGAACATTTTCGCACCGAACTTGACGGCACTTATTGGATCTCTAACCGCTGCACAATTATTGAACTTTGCAGGGGGTGTAAAAGGATTGGCAAAGACGCCAGACAGAAATGTACCAGCGATGGGATCAAAGAAGCAAAGACAGGCTGGACTGGCTACCAATGTTGGAATTCGACAACAGGGATATCTTTATCAATCAGATTTGATTCAAGAAATACCTACAGATCTTAAGATCCAGGCGATGCGCATTGTTTCAGCAAAATTGGTATTGGCGGCAAGGGTTGACAGTGTACATGAATCACCCGATGGTTCGACAGGGTTAAGACTGAAGGATGAATGCCTTACAAGACTCGAAAAGCTTACCGAACCTGCGCCGAATCGTGGACCGCGAGCACTCCCTGCACCAGATGATAAGCCAGCAAGAAAGAGAGGAGGTAGAAGAGCTCGAAAAGCAAAGGAAGCGACTGCGATGACAGATCTCCGCAAACAGCAGAATAGAATGGCATTCGGTAGAGAGGAGAAAGAGGTTGGATTTGGTACAGGCGAAGGAACCAAAGGGTTGGGTATGATTGGACAAGAGAATGATGGAAGAATAAGAGCCACCCAAATCGATCGCAGGACAATGGCAAAGATGGCGAAGAAAAACCCTGGTTGGGGAGGTTCTGGTATAGCAAGCAGTCTCAATAACGGTTTGGCTTCATCATTACGTGGCTTCGGAGGTGCAGGAAACGCAACCACACTCCGCGCTCAAGGTTTGAGATCACATGGTGTTGGAGGTTCAGCTGGTACAGCAAGTTCAATCGCCTTCACACCAGTACAGGGATTGGAACTGGTTGATCCAAAAGTACAAGCAGAACTGAAGCGAAAGAGAGATGCTGAAAGTGCAGGTTGGTTTTCGGGTGGTACCTTCACGCAAATCAGTGCGGGAAAGACAGAAGGTGGCTTCAAGGTACCAGGTCTTCCATCGAAGAAGCAAAATACTGGTATGCCTCCGCCACCTGCTCCGGCAAAGTGAGGGATCATTCAGTTTCAGCGATTGCATAGAAGGAGTTCAAATTACAGGAAGATACCCAAGTCATAACATAGACGGCATTGATCACACGAGCTTTAGTTATTAGCGATATCACGAAGCATCTTCTACTTCAACAGCGTTCTTCTCGACCTTCAATTTTGGCTTCCCACCCTTTTGCTGCCCTTTTTGATTTCCCTGTTTCCCACGTGGCAGAGGCTTCGCTTTCAAATGTGCTGGTAATTCTCTTACAACACCCTCTCCATGTCTCCATATAACTCCCATACCCTGATTTATCTCAACAACAGTATCCCAGTATTCCATCGGAACAAGACTCGTTTCAGTCTCTTGCTTCCGCGATTGCTTGCCACCGTCGACTTCCGCAGCTGCACTTTGCTCGAAGATGACTCCGGGTGTCAATATGACTCCATTATCGCTCTTGAACCATTCCATCTTCAATCCCTTAGCTCTAATATCCTCCAAACATCGTTTGAGATCAACATAGATCAATATCGAAGCATCCGACCTCATTCCGCTAATGACTTTATTTTTGTTCATGACAGCGTCAGTTCCATCTCTCTTTTCCGAGGACTTGTCATCAGTCGCCTTAGGTGCAACCTCTTTTAGTGATGGACCTGTAGCAAAGTGTACCATGTTTCTTCCCATAGGTTTGAGACCACCTGATGCAACGATTGGTCCCCACGCGGCATGAAATGTACCATGAACGACAGTATCTGGTATCGTGGATGGATCGTCTAATGTAATGAGTGTATGAAGACCCTCTGATTCAACTGTTTCGATACTGTGACCTTGGGTAGCACGGATCATGTAATTTGACGGATCATTAGGCCTGATTGAAGATTGTTCCAGAATTGCTATCGTTTCTGGATTGTTCTTCGAGATTGGTTCCTCGGTCTGAGTTTCTTGTAGAAGTGCATTAACACTTTCCTGATCGTTGACTTGAAGATTTGCTGTCGCCTCGACAAGTTTCGCGGTACCCGTCTCGCTTGCTTGAAGTGAGTCCCCTTTTTCAGTATCTTCGTCTCCTCCAATATATCTCAGGGCAAACCGGCCTTTTCCGTATTTGCCATCGTGCTCAACGATATCAAATACATCCTCCAGCACAACAGGAGGGGTAAATCTTCGTTTATCGCGAAAGCCTTTCCACGCCAAAAGATCGTTAACTTTGACCCAACCTTGTGATGATATTGGAACTCCCTCATTCTGTGCTTGGTGTCGTAGAAGCTTTGTGGTAGATCTAGATATATCCCCCCGTCTTTTTGCTTCATTACCGCTCCCCCGCCATGTCGCCCCTTCTTCTCGGTTCGTGCGTGTCATTGTAAGTGTCTCAAATTCCTTGATCCCAGTGTAATATCTGACCCGGATGTCCACTCGAGTTGTGGTGGAGCTGACCTAATGAAGTTCAAGAAGACTGAGTTTTGCGGAAATAATTTTGCGCTGTAATATAATCTGATATGATGGGCGTAGTCACAGAAATCCAGTTACACCGTGCGAACACTCGAAGTTTTGCGTCGGGTCACTGCTCCTGTCGTATGAGTCATATTCCTCGCATGAGATGTTTTAAGCACAGCATTTACTGTAAATACATATGACACACTGAGAACAAATACGCCTTAGAGATGGAAACTACGCGTGACTAGTTCGTATTCAGTACTAGACTCTATATTGTTTGTGGTGCTAATAAGTGCGATCGGACAGGTAGTATCGCATGGTTTGATGCCACCACAATCTCTATGACGCCTTATGTCCAGTGGAATAGCAATCGTTCACGATGATCCTTCGATGGTCCCCCTGATGTTGGTCTGTCGTCAACAAACATTAATTCATCTGATCTAAGCCTCGCTCGGTACACTCTAAATCACAAACAATGAACAAATAGTACCTCGACAATTCAGGCGAATCATTTCATGGAGTGGAGAGATATTCTCTGATGATTGACCTCCTGAAATTTGAAAGTGCTTTTGTCTCGGAGCTGAACCACTGAAGGTCAAGTACCCGACCGCCTTGAAGGTTCTTGACACAGATCGAATTGCCTTCTCTCGAGTTTCCAGCCGAATAGTATACAGAGCTGGATCTGTGCTTGATGGCGCTGTTTGATAATATTCGACATACTGTCAATTCGGTAGAGGACCTGAGATTCAACTTCTTTCACTGTCTTCTGATGCTGATGCATGGGTACATTACGAGAGTCGATGATGTTGTAGATAAAACAAGAGACACTCTGACTCAGTTCACGGAGAGTGGTTGCATACCATCTTGTTGTACCTTCAGACCAATTATGATAACGTTTGATGCTTCCAAGCGAATTAGGTGACTGAACGTATTCGGCATGCGTAGAGGAGTTGAGAGATATGTTGGAAATGGATTGCCTCGACAAGCTACCATGTGATCTCTGTTGTTTCGCACATCCGTACTGCAAGGTACATCGATCAGCTACTGAAAGGCCAGAGCGGAAGCCGTTGGTTCTCACGAGACATGTGGACTTCCAATTTGCTGTTGCAGCATGATTGAGTAATTGTCTGTGTATGGAATCTTTTCTCACTGCTACACGACTGGTCCGTACTACCGCGTTCATTCCAGAGCGAAACCAGGTCACCTGTAATTGTTCGACCGCGCCCAAGCCTGATGCCAGATTGCTGTGAGAATTTGTGAATCTTCGACAAAACTCCTGTGTGATGTTTTCTGAACTGAGAACGGAACGAGTGTAGCGGGAAGCTTTGAGAAACGCATCGAACTCATAATCATCGAGGAATATTTTGGAGCCGGCAGTGAGGGATGCAACCATGATAGATGTTTGGAACGTATTGAGAAGATTCTTTCGCTGCGAGATACACTCGAACAGGGAGTCCGCTGACTTGTCATGATCTTCGATGTTGCTCCAACAGTCCATCTTGAGAATCGAGTGAAGGCTAGAATAAAGAACGACCCTGTGTAAGCACTCATTTTAATGCTGCTGGATTTGATCAAACAGATAGACTGGAAGAATAGTGGAACTGCGATACTTGATGAGCGAGAAGATGGTAATTGTTCGTGAAAGTGAACAAAAGAGGATATTAGTAGAGGGGTAGTTTATTAGGCAAGAGCGGTGCTGCCTTTCTGCATAGGCAAACTCAGAGGTCCTCATGATTGCTTGTGTAGTCAATACTTTGATTGAAGCTTCAAGCTGATGTTATTCCTTCTGAATGAACCATGCTTGTATGAGCTCGTGTCCCATCAGGATTACACACAACTCACGAGTTGGCAAGGTCGCGATCCCGCAATCAACATGCAACATCGATGCCACCATCGTTTCAAGCGGCTCGAGGCAAGATACACAGTATCATCATGACCCGCTATGATGCATGAGTTTGAGGATGGCTCGACATTACCATCAGAAAAATATGCACGTCACATATGTTAGCCGAGCTTCTAACAGCGACCATTCGAAAGACGATGGAAGAATAGAAGTTTCATCCTCAGGCACGGGAGGCCGTAAGTGATCTGGGAATGGTCACGTCAGTTTTTGACATTTTGATACACCCGAAATTCTTCAGGGATTGCATCAACCTAAAAATTGGGCGAAGTCGAGCTGGGAAATGGAATCGAATGAAAGAAAGAATCACGAAGGAAGCAGGGTTTAAACTGTACAACCTATAGAGAGCGGACTTATTTGGTCCTTGTTGTCGTACTCCGCAATCACCAAGAGATCCACCGAGGCGTCAAGCTCGATCTGATTTGTGAATTCCGGCACGCCTGGATTCAACTGCGCATCTCGTCGCTATACAGATCCTCTTCGGACCCAGATCCAGATCAAGACCAGGAACTTTACCCACGTTCATCTTGCGCGGCATATCGATATACCACTGTCATGCATTGACCACTCACACCACCTCTTCTCTATCTCCCATCTTTTGCCAAATATTCGATTCCTCGTCTGTCCAACGCTCCCTTAACTTGTCAATCCTGTCAGCATTGCGCGTCACTCCAACTCGTTTACCTCCGAAAGTATCTCAACCACTGTTTATACTCGGCTTGGCTACAACAAAGAATCGCAATGGGAATCTGTGGCGGAGGCAAGACAGTACAGCGCAAGTTGGTTTTACTAGGCGATGGTGCCTGTGGTATGTTAACTCGATCTTTGTCAGGGTATAATCACTGATTTGTACAGGTAAAACCAGTCTACTCAATGTCTTTACTAGGTAAACAATCTTGGTCTTTCGTCATGGACATTTTGTTGACACAGCGCAGAGGCTTCTTTCCTACAGTGTATGAACCCACAGTCTTCGAGAACTATGTACACGATATCTTTGTCGACAACATGCACATGGAATTGTCATTATGGGACACTGCAGGACAAGAAGAATTTGACAGATTGAGGTCGTTATCATACGACGACACGCAAGCTATCATGCTATGTTTCAGTGTAACGCGTCTGTTCTGAGCAGAAAGACAAAGACTAAATGACTACAGGTTGATAACCAAGGCTCATTAGAGAACGTCAAAACCAAATGGATCGCAGAAATCGCCGAACATTGTCCTGGAGTCAAGATCGTACTTTGCGCGCTCAAATGCGACTTGCGAGAAGAACAAGAGAAGGATGAAGAAGACACAACAGGAGCGACACATCCTACAGGTCGTGTGATACAATATCAGGAAGGTCTGGATGCCGCAAAGTCAATTGGTGCCCTGAGATATCTCGGTAAGATCCTCAAGGAAATAATATATTACAACTCTAACAGAATATAGAATGTTCAGCGATGCGGAATAGAGGTGTCAACGAAGCCTTCACAGAGGCAGCCAGAGTTGCGCTTACCGTGAAACCCGCGAAGTCAAAGGATGACAGCAAGTGCACAGTGATGTGAGAATGCCAGACTACCTCTCAAATTTCGAAATACCCTTACATGAGTCGTCCTACTCGTGGTACCGTCATCTGATTTTACAATTCACCTACATATTTTGCGACAGTACATAGAGCTATGTTTTTATCTAGCGTTATTTTGCGACTTTTTCTTTGGATCTCTCTGGCGGTATACATTTGTTGGAATTTTGAGGACGAAGTTGTTCCTTACAGCGAGAGGAACACAGAAAAGCAGATACTTCAAAATTTATTTGTCTGCATCAACTTCTATGATCGTCATTGTTGCGTGTCAGACCACTATGGCATTGTGATCAATGTGGGATAATTCTGATATTGCTAATAACATCACATTCCGCAATCTTGCACCACTTTGGCTCTTATTCAAAGATGCTGATGATCCTACTGTCATCAGACTTGTTCAACCTCGATATCATGCTTCAGCTGCTGTTGTGTCAGATCTTCGTCATCACCGTCATTGTCAATTAACTGCAGCAGAAGTGCCTCAATCCTTTGAACGCTGTCCTCGAGTTTCTGCAGTCTGACATTGGCCTCTTGTGTGCCGATATGGGGAGTTTCATAATCGACTATCGAGTCTTTCCTCGCCGCTCTTGTGACTTTGGTATAACCAGCTGGATGGTCATCAGCTTCCTGCTCCTCGTCTGCATCGAAGAATTCTCGACGAAGTATGGTATTTTTGTCGAGCTTTTTGCTCTTTCGTCTCTTCGATTTGCTTTGCGGACTGTTCTCGTCGGTACTGAAGCCTGTATCACGATTGTAATACAACGAATCTCTTCGCAGTTCTTGTTCTGGACTTGGAGGAGTATCGGCAGGTGTTTGCGGCGGAGGTTGGTCATCAGGAGTTTCTTCAAAGACTGCCTGGATATCGCCATGGACACTGAATCGACTGAAATCCCAAAACTGAAACTTCTGGCTCCACCATATGCTACTCATTGTTCGTGGGCCGTTCTCATGCTTCCAGTCAATAGACATGGTCCGGACTCGATTGTTTTTGTATCTGTCAGGAACCCACAGGGAATGTCGCTCATATAAACTGATTACCAACAACGTTGGTGCATTCAGAATTCTGACTGCCTGTACATTGATCTTGTGAAAGTAACGCGGCGATATGAAGAATTTGGCAGGAAGTAGTATCACCAGTGCAAGCAAGTTGAAAGGTGGCATGTAAGCAAAGATCGCATCAGACTTGACACCCATGAATGTCAAGACTGTTCTGCGATACTGAATCTCTTGTATGGCATTAGAAGTGATTATACTGAACGTATTCGTCAACATTGCCACCAATATGGTGAGAAAGAGAGTATTTCCGAGAAAGGCGAAGGTAATCATCAGGACTGGTCCTAGTATACTGTGAAACTCGCCAGCTCTATCGATACCGGTACCGTCGAGACCAAACCAGATCCAAATCATCCATTTCCCGATCGTAATGGACTGTCATGGTCAGCATCGTCTTGAATTCATTCAGCTTCACTTACATGATGTAGACCATTGTGAAGCCACTTCAAGCTTAGCAAGAAACCTCCAAAACACCAGATCGCGAGAACCGTCAACGTCAAGAAATCACTCATCATGGCTCTCAACGACAGGAAGAGAAGGTTCTCCGACATCACATTGAACGCCAGTCGAGGTATCAGTACTGGTGCACCACAACTGAGAATATCGAGTGCTGTCGTAGCCCATTGAATGGATTCTGCCTCATCGTGGACGCGAAGAGCATGCATCCTGAATATGAAATAGAACATAAATTGTAATGAAAACGCGACGTCCAAGAACGACCAGAGATTTTGTGTGTATACTCCCCAGCCATGCTCCAATATCGACGCAAACTGATCGAGAACCTGATGAGAATTAGTAATGTCCACAGAAAGGATGGACAATCGTACCCATCCACCAGCATAGACATCAAATACTACTTCAATAACTTCGTATTTTGTTGTCCGTCTGGTCTCTCTTCCACTCATGACCAGGATGTATAGCACAAGTAGTATTATGAAATGAGCGATCTCAATGATGTTTCTGATCCTTGGTACAATAAGGCGATACTGATTCAATATTGGCGCACGTCTTGGATCATACAAACTGATTGGTCTCCTCTTCCAATGATCAGGAATTATGTCGATGAAACTGCTGGGAGAGTAGACAATCTTCCCTTTGTAAATTGCGTCGACCACCTTCTGACATGCACTACTTGCCAGAAAATTCTTGCTCTCACTGACAATGGCAATCTCCAAAGCTGTCATTTTTCGCTCGTAGGAGTTTCCCTTCCTTTGATGAGCCCAGTGCATGGCATGAGCAGAGTTCCTGATAACTCGTTCCGGCGCACCTTGAAATGGTTCGAATCCCGCTACCAAGATATTGGCAAGTTTCAATAGTCCGAGGGGTCCGTGATTGTTCTCATTATAACGGCGTAGGACTTTCTCCGCAAGCATTTCACATACCAAAGCACGTGTTAGATTGACTGTCTGATGGGGTGCAGCATACGATTGTTCTCGTATGAATTGCGTGCGATTGACAAGGAGGCAATAAACTGAGTTAGATGTCAGTAGTCGACCTCATCTATGATTACTCGTAAGCTCGAATACCTATACTCAAATCTTGAAGCGCGTAGAATTTATCCACAAGCGGCCTGATGATTGAGATGTTTAATCGAGGTGCCTTGAGTTGTTCCAACGAGTATGGATCGTCTGAATAAAAATTAGATGTTGTCTCATTAATCTAATCCTTACACACCTATGGTATCAATGATATCCCTCCGGATCCTGGTGATCATCAGCAAAGAACAGTGACAGTCACACAAAGCACCTCGCGACTTTGATAATACTTTCTCGTGTGCAAATAGGCAAGATGTGAACTCTTACTAGTCATAGGGAGCAAAGGTCAACTCACTCATGAATTCGGTGCCATACAGCACAACCTGAATTGCCATACGGATCTGCAGCCTTTGGAGTCGCGCCATCACTCGTCCATGTGCAATTAGGCGGATACAAACCATCACTATCAGCTTGATCTGATTCTTGAGCTTCAATTTCGTCATCCTCGTCATCGCTGCCTGTATGATGGTTGTCTACAGGCGACTCATCTTCCTCTGGCAACGAAGGTCTGTGAGAGCCTGAGAAAGTTCCGTACGACCTCACTCCGTCAACATTGTCTTTTTGTCGAACATACGGTGTTCGTCGATGCTGACGTAAAGACGAGGACAGTGTTCTACTAAGCTGGCCAGGAGCTGGATATGTACTGGCTTTCGGGAGTGTCCGCGCAGGCGAAGACATTCTTCAATGTTCGGTCTTTGTTACGACTTGGCAAATTTGCTTCGTTGCATCCACATTTGAGCGAATTGGCAGGATCGTAAGGTAATATGTCGCTCTCTGCATCTTCAACACCAGCCTGCATGTAAGTTGTGAGATAATTCTGATAACGGTCTAGAACGGAAGTCGATTGCAAGTGTATGTAGCCGTGTCAGCCAATCAAATTACTGTGGATCAAGCATATTGATGCGAGATAGTATATGAAAACAACTTTCACAAATCGTGATGCCAGCTACAATAGACTATATTACATGCTCTCCATTATCTAAGCATCTACTCAAACGGTGAAATCATGTCAAGAAGTGAACCACGGTCAATTTTCGATAAATGTGATATTTCAAGAGCCGTATCATTCATTAATCATTTCCCTTGACGTCCACCAGTCACAGATGTGCTATCAACAGGAGTACAATCATGATAGTCGAGACCAGGAGCCAAGACAGATCTGATGCGTATCTGGGTTGTCCGAAATTGATGATCGCAGCCTGTCCAGCTACTGTTGTTGTCGTAGCTCCCGAACTCGTTGGATCGACCACAATTACAACATATCCGTTACTGGTATATGTCCGAGTAACTTGTACTGCACCTTGTGTTGTGGTGGTATACAAGGTTTGAGTGGTGGTCCCAACCTGTAGAGCTTGGGTCGTTTGCTGGGGAATCACTGTTGTTCGGGTTACCGTGACGGGTTGATTGCATGCATTACATTCATACACCCATATTGTTGACGTAACAGGACATGGTATGTATGAAGTCAAGGTGACAATAACATTAGGTTGCTGTGTAACAGCCAAGAGAACTGTAGATGTGCTGGTAGCGATATAAACAGATGCATACGATGTAGTCGGTGTCCACCATACAGTCGTTGAGGTTTGCGAATAGCCTCTCTCACTTTGATTTGTCAGTATAGATGCTGCTACAGACGCAAAACATTCTGTCTCTCTAACGCAAATCAACTGTTGTGACTTACTCGATCTCTGCGAAACAATAGGAAATCCAATGAACAAAAAGTACCAAGAGCTCCGCAATCCGCATTTTGTGGACGAGCAAAAGCCAAATCGCTAGTGGTTTCCGGTCATCTCAGCAAGTAACAAAGCAATACATCATAGAATGAGCCAGGTATTTAGGTGTCTGTCAACTGGAGAAGCTCTTGGGAGAAACAGCAAGTGTTGGTAAGGTATCATGATGCAACTCTAACTGAAGACTCGTAAGTAGCAGCTTGAATAAACCCCACCCATCAATTCTGAGTTCTTCAGTCTAGATCGCGCGGTAGCCAATATTGGGAATAGTGGATGCCTACGCATATGAGCTATTTGTGCATGTCCGACGTAGCCTGGGATGATTTGCAGCGATATACAACGTCGTTATCGAGTGTACGCGTCTTTTATGAATATTGGAGCAGACGAATATGGACTTATGGTTCCAGCTCCCAGATAGGACGCGTCGAGTCTGGGAAGGAATACCTGCATCGTGAAAGTAGATAGATTGGCTTGATAGCTTACGCTCGCTCGTGCAGTATTAGCCGATAAGACTATTCATGCTGGCTGTCATGGCCACTGATGATGGGCTGAGCGTCACCGGATGCAGCGGGGAAAGACAAATTATAAGGCCAGTCCATACAGACATGCGCAGTAGATCCAAACAGTAACCCCTGGATGGTGGCTGCGATAGTCGCATACTGGACCTGGTTTATGGATGGATACAAATAGCTTGAGTAATAGATGTCAAAAACGCGAAGCACATGTCAGGAATTGCCAAGTGAATCTGGGGAAGAGTAATGCTATCTTCGTAGTCATCCGTACTCTTCTTACAACGCAGGTCAGCCTAACTCTCACGCTCGACTACAAGATCACACTATTATTGTAGGCGCAACTTTATAGGCGAATACTACGAGATTCCTACGCTCATAACCGAATTCATCCTTACGCCACGCTTTGACGAAGTACCTCGATCGCAGTCTGAGTTCGAAGCAATACCATCGAAAGCCTCCATGAGGGTTCCTACACGTATTTCTAGCAGGCCAATTGTGCCTGAATGCCAGTCTTGAACCCTTTTTTGCGCGCTCTGTTTCAGAGTAGCGTGCTGGGTCATGCTCTCTCTTCTCAGAACTATGTACTTCTGGTACCCATCACCGAATCGTTGCTGAATGGGAGAGATCGAGAAAATGGAAAGAGATATTCGGAATTGGTGGACGATGAGGATTTCTTGGGCGCACACATATTACGCATTTCACCTCCGGAACCCGGATCCAAGGAGACAAATATCAGGGATAATCGAAACAAGGCAAAATCGTACAGTACTGTCAATTCGCGGACCGTGATAGTGAAAGAGAACCTGGTTTACACAAACAAAGGCTTCAAGAATCTTACACAAGCGCAAATCCTTGGAGACACCCTGTATTACTCGCCTGTCAACGAGATTCAGCAATGGCTGATCTTCTACATTTCGAAACCTCTTACGGGTTCATATGAGAAGTTGACGATACCTATCGCATTGTTGAATAATGTCGCAAAAACGGATGAACCTGCATCATCAGCAAACGATCGCTCCCTTCAGCCCACCAAGAAAGATATCCAGTCATTCAACGACCTACTGAATAATTTTCCCATGATCGCAAGACAAATGCAACCAGGGCTTGAAAGGCTCTTCAACGAATTTGGAAAAGAATTAGGAAAACCACTCCCTCCGCCACCTTCGGTGAGTTCCACCGATAGTACCAAAGTCTCCGACACAGAATCAATAAAGTCGAACGGTTCTGTCAGATTACCATTCAATAATGCCGCGTACTTTGATGATGAGGAAGACTTGATGAGGAGAGCTCTAGAAACAGCAGTGACTGCAGCGATTGATCTCTTCCAGGGTGTAGATAAGCAACAATTATCATTCCTGGGTGCAACAACAGATCTGACAGGTCCTGCTGTTGAGAGATTGATCGAGAGATACATTGCTGAATCAGTTCATGATTCACTCTTGTTTCCTCGACTATGTGCCTTTCATCGAGCTCCGGATCATGATCTCGATCGACGTATCAAGCAGATGGAGTGTATTGATGCGTCTCAGGTTGGTATTGTCGTTGAGGATGGACGCCATGGGAAACGAGAGTTGCTCAGTCGTATCAGCAAAGGTGTCCAGGTTTTCCGTAAAATGGGAGTTGCAGGAAGTCCTCAGCAAATGCTAGAGATACTTCTTGAAACACAAAAGATAGTATCAGAGCCATCAGAAACTTCCTCCACTGCAACAGATGCCGAGAAGCGTGCGGCATCACTCACAATCAATGCTGATGTACTCGTATCACTCTTACTCCTGGTAGTGATTCGCTCTCAAGTTCGTCACCTTCAGGCTCGACTATCATACATGCAGCGGTTCATATACATTGACGATGTTGACAGTGGCGAGATTGGTTATGCTCTGAGTACACTAGAAGCCGTTCTCACATATCTGTCAGTGGATTCTGGAGGATTAAGGAAAGCGTCGAAACAAAATCAGGTATTATGGGATGCGGTCAAAAGTGGCAACGTGAATGAGATACGAGCTATATTCGAGGGTTCAAACGATCCGGTCATCATCGACGATCCTATTGGCGAGAGTGCTCGAAGACCTACGTTGTCACGCACAACAACACGATCAAGTCTGTCAAAACAAGAGTTGGTCGACTCAGGACCTGGTGAAAACGGTAATTTATCTCATGTCTTCCCTTTCCAAGCATCTGAAGCAGGAGCTTCCAACACAAAAAGAAAGAAACGAGTGCACATGGATGCCAGAAGTATGTCAATATCCTCGACGGTATCCCTACTTTCTCGAACTGTCACTTTAGAGTCGACCTTGTCCGGAATCGAGGGAGACATATCCATATCAAGTTTGGCTCAAACGCAAGATCCAACTGGTAATTCTATCTTAATGATTGCCGTAGAAAATCAGCAAGCTGCATCACTGAGCTACCTTCTGAGTCTGACAGACCATTATCCTCTAGAGACTGTCATGAGCGATACTACGACGGAAGGGACCACCTTGCTCAGTGCAGCCATTCAGCTTGCGAACACAGATCTTGTTACGATACTTCTCGATTATGTCCTGGAACATACAGACGGTGATCAATTAATTGCTTATATCTCGACCCCAGATTCGCGTGGTCGCACAGCAGCCCATTACGTATTCAATGTTCCTTCGTTGATCAAGAAACTCGCCAATGTTATTCCATGGAGACAGCAGGATAAGATTGGACATACACCATTATTTGCAGTTTGTCGAACTTATGATCATACTGAATACAACACTATGGTATCGGAAGCATTGGTAGCTGCAAAAAAGTCACAAGGAGATGGACTCCCTCTCAGACTAGACGACCACACAGATTTCAAAGGCAATAGTTTGCTTCATATTATCAATGATCCCACGATTATGCATCGTGTTCTGCAACATTGTGACAGCAATCCAAATGCCATGAACGAGAAGAAATTTACCCCTCTGATGTTGGCTAGCAAGTACGGTCGAGTCGATATGGTTCGCATCTTCTTTGGTGATCCTCGTATCGATCTTCATCTTCGAGAAGCAAGAGGACTGACAGCGGTTGAGCTTGCGAAAGATGATGAGGTCCGTAATCGGATTGATGACTTGACACTCTTCTCGGACACCAGTAGTTCGCGAATACCAGATTCTACTGGAAGGCTTACATCGATTGTTCGATCATACTTTGTCGAGGACGGTTCAACACGATATATTGTCAAGTCGGGTGCACCGAACGCGGCTGTATCAAGTACGACTTATACTATCACAACCAGTAGAAGATCGGTCCAAGATTTTACGAATCTTGCGAAATGGCTTTCGCTCGAGCATCCTGCTTCATATATGCCAAACATTGGCAGTCCTGGTTTCCGATCCCCGTTTCAACTTCACTCAAAACCTTCAAGAGCTATATTATACGATCATCAACTTCAGCTCGATCGTTTCTTGAAAATTCTTATAGCTCATCCTACCTTTGCCACCCATGAAATGTTGTGGGAATTCTTTCTTGTACCAGATATGCAACCAGAACAGGTTGAACTGAGAGCGAAGATGAAAGCCGAATCCTTGAGAGAGACTATCGTTGATGATTATGAGCCGATGTTTCAAAAAGCAGATCTTGATGACGTTGATTCTGTACTTACACATTCTCGAGAGATGGTTCGCAAAGTCAATACGTCAACCCGTGGCCTGATCAGAAAAGGTCGGATATATGCTCACGCCATGACTGATGTCGGTGAGGCCATGTCAATCGCTTCTGCGTTGATCTCTACACTGGCCCCACCCTCCGTCACTCTCCCGAGCGCACACACGGATGCTTTTGCCAAACTGGCATCCCTGACACAGAATGATGTAGGAACGCTCCCGCTTACTAGCTACATAGGTGCTTTGTCATCCTTTCAAACTACAATATCGGCGATTCAAACAGGTTTGCAAAGACCCGGCAGCCTGATCAATCAAATAAAGACAAGCCAGAAGCAGCTCGAACGCCACAGGGCTGCCTTAGTGTCCAATTCTTTGCCCCGAAAAGGTTTAATGAACATACAACTCTTGGGCATGGAAGAATCCCGTCTGAAGTCCATGCGTGATTCCGAAAGAGGCATTATCGAATGTGAGGTCGAAATAGACCGTAGAGGGAAAGAGCTAAGATATACTCAAGAGGTCATCGTTGGCGAGTTGGCCGGTTGGACAACCTGGCGAGAAGAGTTCGGTCGACAAGAAATCAAACGACTTGCTAAGATGAGTGTCATACGAGAGAAAGAAAGATTAAGGAGTATGCAGAGAGTCCTTCGAAATCTGAAAGCATCTAAGGATTCGTCCGGATGAAAACGACCAGGAGCGGTCAGATATCTTGTTCTGAAATGAGATAGATGTTGGCTAGCACAGCAGTACTTCTACAGTGCAAACGATGGACTTATATGGTACAAACATAGAATAATATTGCGTGTTCTCATTCAAATTCCTAAGTCATGACCATAACAGTATATTGCCTTGTCGGTTCCGTTGTCTCCATGCATGCAATGAATGGTATGCCGCTGTGTCGGATATCGTGTTATCCTTTCATTTCAAATTCGAATTGAGAAATTCAACCCTGAGTGACCTTCCTCACAGTTCCGTCCTTATCGACATGTACATTGATTCTGTCAGCAACATGGTCCATAGTCATCATGCCACCATCCGCTTCAACGACACGATGATTCTTGGGGAGATCACTCTTTGCGAAGCTGGTTTCATCGTTCTTGCTTCCTAACTTCTTGCCCATCAGGAGACTGGTCCATGATTCGGCGGATCCAGTATTGGTTGATGGGTTCATGGTATTGGGAATGAGAGGCATGATTTCGAGTGGATTTTCTGGTATGGTTGATTTTTTTGATTTGACTGCTTAAAGTGATTGAAGAAGATTTGATTTTGCTAGATTTGTAGTTGAATGAACTGAGAAATGATGTTAATATACGCCTTCGAACATGTGGATATATTGAATGGTCAATGCCTTGTTTGAGTGTTGCCTACGGATGACGTAGTTGGGGTATGTATTGTACAGAGGTGGTGGCACGGAAAACATGAACGTGCACAAACTATCATGTGAATCTCGAGAATAGCTTGGTATTAGGACCATAGATTCATGTTCTAGGTGATCTCGCGGTCTAGACTTTTAGGGGTTCGATAAGATTTTGCTTTGAGAGAAGAATTATCTTTATTAGATATTCGTCATTCCATGACATCGGCTGGACATGTTAGCAGCCTTCCTTAGAATCTTTCTCCTGAAGACGGTCTTTATATAATCCATAGTCCGATATTCTTCCTAATATCGTAATACTGTACAGCTTCGCCACAGAATCCCCTTCATGGTTCAATTCGAAAGTAAAGTACATTTGAATAAGACTGTCTGAGTCGAGAGCCCATAGAAGAAACCATCCAAGATGCTCGCTAAATGCAAGGTAAACCGCAACCCCAGACTTTTCTCAACAATATCAATTGTATCAGATAAAGGTTTATATATAATCGCGTCCTGCTTTTTGCAACTCGATCATCCTCCAACCTCTTGTTTCTGGGTTGCTGACTTCATCGGGTAACCTCGTCACACCAATCGCATATGTGACAAGTTGTACTCTATCTTCCATACCAGCAGCAAGCTCGTTCGTTTTCTTATTGCGGTAGACATGTACTTCTTGGGTTCGACAGGTGATGATGAAGACTGGTATCTCACCTGGTTCTAGTAGGCGGGCGTTCAGGATGTCAACGTGTCTGATGTCCAGTATGCGGCCATCCGACTTGAGACCTGCTGTCGTATATTGCTGCATTAATGCTGAGTACACTTGAAACTGCGCTGCTGATAGCCACAATTTGAGCGTCTCCACATCTCCCTTGACGTATGCGTCCAAAACTTCAGGGAGGATATATTCTCGCATATCTCGAAGGAAGGGTTCGATTTGAAAACTAGGATCCATTTCACGGAACTTCTTGATAACCATTGCGGTCTCGTTCTCGGCGAAGAAACCAGCGATTCGGTCAGATATCGATCTGGCAGTTGAGATCAGAGGGTTCTCGGACTCTGCGTAGGTTTCCTTCATTGCGAACATTCCCTGCATAAGTTTTGAGCTTTCTTTAAATTTGTTCCAAGATTCTTTCCAAGCAGCATCTTTGTGGACAGTAACGTTGGTTCCAGCGCTAGGAATGATTAGTCAAGCACTCAAAGCACCTTTAATATAACTTACTTTGGATCCTCCTCCATCTTTTCAAGAGGCCGCCTACCCTCCTTGATGTCCTTTAGTTCCCGTGCCTCTCTTCTTTTCCTTCGCTCTTCCTTTTCTGTCCAGCCACCATATCTTGAGCTGCTTCCATCATCGATCGCCTCCTTAACTTCCTTGAAAGCTTTCGTTTCTCTTACAGGTCGTGTTGCTTTTTCAATACCTCGACCAGCGGCATTCACACCCTTACGAACGCCTTGAACTACATTGGTATCCCAAGTCCATGCGGCACCTTGACCGATAGCCCTTGCGCCTGTCTTAATAGCCTGTGCACCCTTTGTTGTGGCAGCACCTGCGGTCGCGTCGTAGGCAGCTCGCGCTTTTCTCACGCTTTCAGATTCGGTGAATTCTTGTGCGGAAGACGCGAGCTGTTTTGTAGATTCGTTCCATTCCTTTGATGCTTTGAATTCTGTTCTGAGAGTTTCGGTGAACACTTGCCATGGTGTTTTGTCTCCATGTGGTGGAGGTGGTGGTGGCTTTTCTTTCTTCTCGTCTTTACCTTCACCATCTTCTTTCTTGGTCTCGCCCTCTGCTTCGCCTTCTTTCTTTTCGCCTTCAGTATCGCTTGTCTTATTCTCCTTGCCTTCCGTCTTCGGAGGTTCTTTTACATCATCTTGTACAGGCTTCTGCTGATAGAGAGGTCGAAAGGTGTGTAACGATCGGCCGGAGGGGTGAGATATTAAGGAGGCGAAAGGTGCGAAACTTTGTGACGAAGATAGAACTGTGTGTCTCTGCGTTTCGAAGGGTTTTGTATTGAGATTGAATCTGCCATGTTGTATAGCTGATACAGAGGCAAAACCTCGAGCTGTTGCTACATGTCGACCAGCATTGCGCAATGCAATTGCCCGGCTTGAGATCATGCTATACACAAGGAGGAATTAAACGCACAACCAGAAAATAGGATCTTGATGAAATGAATGAATACAATGGACACGAGAATGAAAGACTGTGAATTGTTGTCAACGAGATGATCTCGCGATGCGGAGGCTCAAACATTCAGAGAAACTTCGGGAATGCCAAGCCCGATGCTCGCCTCATATCACGACTTTGCAGAAGAGGCGTAGTAACAACGTATCTCTGCTAGTAATGATTCCTAATCGCTCATGATCACACGACAAATTGCAAGTTTGCTTAGAATCTTGTAGGTTCTATAGCCTTTCAATGGCTTGTGGTGGCCTCTATGACGTATAAAATAGCATGATATTTTGTAACTCATGATGTAGTATAACAGCTGCACGCAATCAAATCTGCTTATTCGATTTTCCTTCATCCCAAGAAGGAATCAAGATCAACACCAGCGCCGCACTGTGTTGTGTCTAAACTTGTTAGCCCGCTATCGTCAGCTTCCATGAGATGGGACTCACCAATTTTATACTGCTTCCCATAAGCACTGGTCCAGCCTCCCATAAATCGGGTGACTGTATTCACGCCAGGTGTACCATCGGCTTGAACAGCCCATAATGGGAGATCAGAACCAACATCGATGCTCGTACTTCCGAACATGCCTGACCATTGATTGGCATTTGCATAGACACCCCAGCTGTACTGACTGTTGCGGGCTAATGAGGTAAATTGACGCGCAAGATTAGTGTTTGCTGATGCACCCAAGTTCCAGGCATTGCAAGTTCCCGAAGTCGGTTCGATGTCAAGCCAGATATTTCCAATCGACAGGCCATTGTTAGAGATGTAAGACTCCATCTCTGATACCTGTTGTGATGGTGACTTGCATGCAACACCGTTGGGCTGTGTGCCAGTACCTATGACAATATCAGCACGGTCAGACATTCATTCGAGATACACACATGGAAAGAAGTAGACGTCAATATTTGTGAAGCCAGCATTTCGAGCAGCATTATATGAACCCAATAGCGCTGTGTCCACACTTCCACCTGATCCGCATGATTGCCTGTAACCTCTGATGACAACTTTCTGGTTGTTCTGCGCCGCACAAGACCAAAAGCTACTACTCTGGCCAGCGCTTATGTCAATAGCTGCTAAGCTACTTCCTCCCCCTCCTGATGAGGAAACGCAGCACTGAATTGAGCTGTCACCAGGACAGGCGCCTGAGTAGTATGTACCAGAGCAGGGCTTTGACGAGCTTCGGCAGATACCACTACCTGCTGATGTTGAGCAGGTTTGTTGTACACAGCACTGATTGGAACTAGATCCAGAGCAGTATCCAGCCACGCTAAACGTACTGCAGCTGCTGGTTGAGAGACATGTACCATCACCGTCCTATTTCGAATATCAAAAATCATTCTGCATTACTTGAAGTCGACCTACCGGTGTCGAACAGCTCTCAGACAAGGCTGAGGCGACTAGCCCGAGAGCGAGAACGATGTGTCTTGAATGCATGATTGTCAAGTGACTGTTGTCGTGTGTGTAGCGAAGCTGTGTAAGAAAAGTACGCTCCGACATCTCAATATTGATGTTGCAGCCACCGTATGGCTCTTATACCTCACTGTCATGTATGGTGGCTTGCAATGCATGCAACCACACCTCAATCAAGTTGGCAAGTACCTACTTAGCGATCTGCCAAACGATTGCCATGCTGTTCCCACGTTCACTGTCTTGAGGGCATCTGAACATGTGTTGCAAGCGTGGTGACCAATTAGGAGACTTCAATTTGATCTGCATTCTTTCCACCCTTTACAGAAGGTGACAATTGATATCGAAGTCCTGGCAGAAAGAATAGGTTTACTATGGTAGATCTTGCTAACGGGAGCGCGCCGGATTTTTCTGCCAGACCTTGGCTTCTTTGCTCATTAGGCTTTCGGTATTCGCTTAAAGAAGTGTTGATCATAGACAGAATGCAACCAGAATGTCTATCACACCAATAATCAAGTGTGTCAAATCAGTTGAAACATATCTGCGCAACCCACACATAACAAGGAAAGGTACCTGCATCGTCATTGGCAAGGATTTTCTCGGCTGATCTAGCAACATCTGGCTAGCCAGTAAGTCCGGTCTCTGGACGATCGGACCCTAGTCACTCTCTCAAGGAACGCGTCAAAAGGAATGAGGATCCGATGACACGACTAACATTACACCAAAGCTGAGCTTGAAGGAGGGACAGGTGTGAATTGTAAGATGTCTGTTGAAGTGGGATGAAGAAGCCATGGAACTGAATCAAACGGGTCAGATAAGAACACGAATGACGTGTCCATTGACGAACTACGTGTAAGTGATGTGATGCGAGTAATTCGACATGAGTCGAGTAACGATCCAGCCAGTTGACTTTGCACACTATCATGCTAAAGCAGTTAACAAGATCCGTGTCCATACTGCGTAGTATCGAGGGTGGAAAGAAGTAAGTCATAATAGTTTGTGCATCGAATTGAACTAGACGTGAATATTCAGCAACCATCAATCATGATCGATGGAACGGGAATGTTATGTATGCCAAAGGCGAATACGTGTTATGAGGCCTCAAGTAATGAGATTCATGAAGAAGGCGACGACATGATCTTTGAAGGACATCGTCTTCTTGGTGAGAGTTTAAGACATCCTCACTCCTCTGTTTCCGCCAAAAAGACACTGTCAGCTATGCGTACCTGTGATTGTCAAGGTATGGCAAATGTAGACGACTGAGCGTCAAGAGGAATGAGCTACAATCTGTGCTACCGTACAGGTAGGTTGCTTGTAGTCTGGGAGCCAGTGAAGGTTCTTCGAGATCAAACACAAATTGATTGAGACCAAAGGCTGTTTTGTTTTGTTTTGTCCTAGCAACCGGGTAGGGAACACCAACAGCTTGCACATAAGATGCTGTATGATGTTGAAATCCGTGGGAACTAGTGGTTTGAGTACCTTCTCATGGTACAGTAGCAATAGCCACTTATGATCTGTTCTCACAAGATTGTCCTCTCGCATCGAATCGGAGCACCGTAGGAATAGCCAATCACCGCATCAGGATTCTACCTCACCTCAGTAGAATCAAACTATGAGACCAGGTCGTGAACTTCATTGACCATCCAAGGAGAGAGCCGGTCTACAAATGGTTTATTATTGTTGAAGTCAAGATTTTGTTTCTTGCCGATACTATCGGAATTGTCTGTGACATTGCGTCCACCTACCAGTATCTTGCCTCAGCACGAGCAAGCTTTGCCTGCTCAGATAATCACTTTGTCTCATTCTGAATCATTCGACATCGACATCGACATGAATCCGTCAGACTGATTTGACGTTGTGTACGTTGCCTTCAGGTGATCAATTTAGTCTATATGTCGCGTTTGACTCTTCCCCAGGATTTCATTCATCCATTGATCTTTCGCGAGAGGTTCACCAAAAGCATGAGAGTTGTAACTCCTCTGAGTACTGTTCCGTTCTAATGCTCGTAGAAGCTGCCCGGAGAGTAGTGCTAGCAATGATCTATAACACTTCGAAGCGATCTCCGAAGTCTCGAATATATCCCATTGTTTGAAACGGAAACGGCAATTTATACTTTTGTCCGCCATTCAGGTAACATCGAATCGTTCATGCGAGCGACTGTCCGGTCTATGATCAAGCAAGAGAAAAGGAGAATGCAACTGTACTCTGAACGACTCAAGCAATGAAGATCAGTTCAAGACAATACCTCATGTCCAGAGTTGCCGTGGTGTGCTTGTAACCAATCCAAGTATGATCTCCTGTAGTCCGATCCGCTCTGGAGCCGCTAATCCTGGCACTTCCATAACTAAAGTTCGCGGCTCCAGTTGAAGACAGAGCCGCGGTAAATTAAAGTACGCAACTCATCACGTACAGTCTTTGAGGAAGTGTCATCTCAGCGATTGTCTCGAGAGTGCAGCATCCATATTATTATCTGATTACATACCTACTCAATATTAGACGTATCTGCGCCGGATGAAGTAATAATACACAAGGGGCCCCAAGACTGTCAGCTTAGCTCGCAGAATCAGACGTAGGAACTCAAGTAGATACGAAGCCTTGCATGGTTGTATATGTTGCTAAAGCAACTGAATTTGCAACATTGATCATGATGATTGAATGACCAACAGGATGATGATGCGGGAGGCACCATATAACGCAGTGTCTACAGAAATTGGAACAACGTGATAAACATCCTGGAAGGGTGGATAATGGCTTTGATCTCCGATCGTACTCGCTCAAGCAATGTGCTTGCTACCTCAAAACAGCAATGTTAAACATCGCTTACCTTCGTCCCTCCAAAGTTTCAATCACCAAAGTTTGGAGCCTCATCATTACATATTGTATATAGCCACCGAGAATCAAGATAGGGAGGATCGACACATACTACTAAGCTTGACAAGCTACTCTCAGCATCTCAGCATCTCACCGTCAAAACCTTAACCATCATTTCATCTCGTCAGACCGCCGATCATATCGTTCCTCCGAGTCAATTTCAATTTGCGGCTGTACTCCTCGTCAAGATCATCTATGCGTAGTCCTTTCGCCATTAAATTTGCGTCACCACGCGATGAGTTATCTCACTTGAGGAAGAGGAAAACTCTTTCGTATGGATGGAACCATCGGAATGCTTTGGAGAACATGTCGATCTGGTGTCTTTGTTGAACAATATCAGAAAGCTTAGTGTGTAGTGGCTGTATGACAAAATTGAGTATAAATCCACGTCCGGGTCCTTACTCCATACTTCCTTGTCAAGGGTACCTTCTTAGCAGAGACAGGTTTATCTTACTCTCGTTCAACATTCCGATAGACTATCACTTGAGACAAATCTTGAATCCGCTCTTCCACGTACCCAATTCCAGGAACAATCGCCAATATGCAGATCAAATCAATTATTGTTACTCTCTTCATCGCATCATGCGTTTCTGCCCTGCCAACTGCATCGTCAGCATCAGATCCAGTCACAGAACTCGTCAACACAGTTGAACAAGCAGCCAACGAGATCGTCAACACGGCCACCGCCACTGGCAACGGCAACGGTAATGGTAATGGTAACGGAAATGGCAGCGGTTCTGGAAATGGCAATGGAAGTGGCTCAGGAAACAGTGCTGGTAACGGTAGCGGATCAAATGGTAAGTTAAAATATGGTCCAAAACGGACTGAACAACACTGACACGGTCTTTCTAGACGGTAATGGTAACTCCGTCTTCGGGAATGGTAACACCTTTGACCTTGGAAATGTGAGTCCGTTCTTGTCTTGTCCTGGCTGTTCCCATTTCGCAGGTCTTGGTTCTGGTTTGTCCCCGGAGCTCGGCTAACGCTAACGAAGGTAATCTAATCACAGATCGAAGGTAACAATACTTGTGACCAAGGGAATGTTGAGCAGAACGGTCTTGTCAACATCAACCTAGATCCATGTATCGTCCTTTAGGAGGGTCTAGGCGTTGAGGAACTGACGAGATGATGACCGTGTTCTGTAATTCGATTGGAAAGGAGGGTGGGTGTTGTCACATATCGCGGTGATGAGGCGTTAACGGGAGTTATCAATGCTGCATGATGTTGCAGCATGCGCATTCAAAAAGGTCGTCGAAGATACTGCTGTACCTAATTTTCTTGATCATTAATGAGATGAGCTTGTCGCAACAGAAGGCAGAACTGCTGGCAGCACTGCAGAAAATGAGAGTCAGCTCTATTAGAGTACTCGGTGAAGAGGAGTCACCGCACTCGACAGCACTTGATAATCTGACAGTGACACACATGCAGCGACAATCACTCGTAGTACATGGTTCGTATGGAGTCTTGTCGCTTCGGGATAGCCACACGCTTTTCCACACAATCAACACCGTGTGAGTAGTAGCCTCAATCAGGCTGGAGCGACTGCCTCCTGATCAATGATGAGCGTTCTGTATATTAATTGATATCGGTATATAATCGGCTTGCAGCATATTACCAGCAACATGATTGTGAAGCATTGTCTAGGCTAGTAGAATCGACAAGATCTCGTGCTTGTCCAATGGAGACAACCTGCATTGAAAGGTTGAGATGCTCCATCTTCGCTTAAGATGCGATTGAAGCAGTAAACAGTCTTGACTTTGCCTGTTCGGACGGAACTGTAGTATCTCAATAAAGACAGGGTCAAATTTCGTTATTGAGTGCTGTTGCAATACTCTAGTAATCAAGATACACGGTACGTGGAACCATTCGAGTACCCGGCAGGAGGGAGACCTCCGCGCAAAATGCCAAGACTGCGGACATAATGTTTTCGATTCCGCTCCTGGACGAGGTCAGAGACAGCTATAGTCTCGTTTACTTCCAGCACATAAGTTGATGCTGTGAGTACTGTGCGTGCCAACATCCTTGTCAGCTCTACGTATCACTTCGACAAGATGTCACGCACACAGCTTTCTTCGATATGTAGAAACTGTCAGAGACAAATCACGCTCACAAAATCAAGACGAACCTTTTCAACAACTACTACGCGATTACAAACCGATGAATCCGAAATCTTCCAGCAAGCTCTTCGAGAGCCAACAGCGAATCAGGTCAGGAGTCCCGCGCAACAAAAAACACCAGGCGCATCAAAGTCAAGGATGTCCAAAGGACTTGAATCACTAGCAGAAGGTGCTCGAGCAGAAGCCACCACTCGACCTGGCTCGGGTGTCTCTATAGATGAGCCTTATCATCTTAATGTGTACGCACACAAACACAATGTCCACATTACCTTCACAGAGCCTTCACGGAACCCAATTCTCTCATTCTCAGCTGGTAACATCGGTCTACGAAAAGCCCAGCGCGGAACCTTCGATGCAGCCTACCAACTCGCCACATATACATTCCGAAAGATGGCAGAGAAGCAATGGCGAACAGGAGGGAAAGGAGCTACATTCAACCCAATGTTGACGCTAAACGAGGTGGAAGTGAAGAATCGAGGTATCGAGATATTACTTAGAGGATTTGGACCAGGTCGAGAAGCATTTCAAAAGGCACTCTTGGGTACGGAGGGGAAAATCATAAAACCTTTGATCAACAAGGTGACCGATGGAACCAGATTGAAATTTGGTGGAACGAGAAGTCGGGCTGTTAGGAGATTGGGTTGATATCAGGTCTTTCTGAGAGACGAAGGTGATATCCCAGAGCAGATCACTTATTCCCTGTACAAAACATTGTTCGAAAGCGTAGGCTGCTGCATCCAGTTTAGATTATATCAACAGAGAATCATCGCACATCGCTGTACTTCTGATCTTTGCAAATGTCACAGTGGTTTTTATCCAGATGAACAAATTCCCATTTGGCCCACGTGGTTACTGAACTTACATCTTCATCTGATCCGAGGATTTGCTTGTTGCTACGGTTTGCTTACGACAGAAAGCACGCTTGAAGATAGGCAAGATTGCATCTGGATACGCTCCAAAAGAGGTAGTACACTGTCGCGATTAAAACTCAGTGGAGGAACAACGTAGTCAGTGAGGGTGACTTTGATCTGATTAGAGAGCTTGCTGGGTTTGGATCATACACTCTATATCTTTTGCCTCTCATTCATCCCAGGTGAAGCAGAGAAATAATCTCCAACACCACTTCTGCCGTATCCAGGAGGACCGTCCGCTCCGACGCTCTTCGATTCCTCCTCTTGTCTTACTGGACTAACCTGCAACACGTTACTCCTGCTTGGCTGTCGTTTCACAACATTCTTTGGTGGAATCTCAAGTCCCAGACCAACACGTTGCTGTGTACTACTCTCCTTGGGCTCATCCCTGAATCCAACCTCAGCCATAACTCTCCTCAAGGTATCGCCACGAGGATCAATGTTAATCAAAAAGTGCGCAAGCTCAGAGCACAATTCGTAGTCCTGTTTCATTTTGGCTAATTTCATCAATCGTATCACTTGTTGTTCCAACCTTTGCTGGGTATCATAATTCGTGTCATCATCGTTATCAGACTCCTCCAGGCCGTGAAGTACAATTAGCCAACTGCTCGCTGTTTTCAGGTCGTTATACTCCAATGACTGCTCAAACAGTGTAAGAGCAGGCGGAATATGCGCGAAAAGGTATCGCCAGGATGTAACTTCGGTTTTGCGGATGCATTGCACAACGGTAGAGAGATAAGTGACTGGTGAGAGAACCATTTGTAAGAATGATAGAACTGCTGGTAGTGGGTCTGGTCCCGAGGCTTTCTTTAGACTTCCATTCGGCTTCTTATCTGCTTCATCATCCAAAACATGATGCAACAAGATTTCCAATGCATGCGGAAAATACGATAAATGTTGATATTGGTTCGCTAGTCCAAATGCGGCTGAAGTATCGTTAGCTACACACAACTGGTAGCGAAGAACGTATGGAAGGAGGAGTTGGCTTCTTATGAGCGTTCTAAACTGAGTAAAGCTGACATCCCTTCGTTGCAATAGTTCTGACTCGATTCCTAATATCACCGCTTTGTTGAGGAGGATTGATAGAGGATAGAAGTCGACAGGCATCGAAAGAAGTGCTGGTGTAATACCAGAGTCCTCTTTTGTAACGTTATGGATGACATCTCGAACATCGGTCCACATTCGAAGATCGTCACCAACAAAGATCCATAGCGAATCCCGTAGCGAGTAATGAGTCTGACTTCTTTTGTAGAGCCCTCCCGGTGATGGCGTGGGAGGTACCGACTCTCCGATCGGGTCATTGATGTTGAAATAGATCTGATCCCGCATCAAAATGTAGTATTCAACATGCTGTGCAATAACTCGCATGTCATACCTAGTTGAGTCTTCAGGTGTTCTGGTTGGCTGAAGGAGAACAAGCTTGTCATCTACGAGGAATAAGACTGCTGCATGTTCAACGTCTCTTGCTGGATCTCCATTGCGTAATTGTGAATCGGGCAAAATCCAACTAACGGAACGAACTCGACTTGGTGCTCTCACGACACCATGAAATGCTATCTGACCCACCTGCATGAGCTGAGCACCCCGCTCAATGTTTATGATGTAGTGATACAAAACGTTCTCGTATGTATATACAAGAAGTGAGTCTTCACCTGAGGGACCGATGAAAGCTATTGGCATGTTAAAGTATTCGATGTGAAGGGGCACTGATAGCAATTCGAAATGTCGGGAGTACAATCTCAGGCTATACCCGTTTGCATTTTCGGTTGCCGCTGCGAGTATGTGGCTGAACCAGCACATTCCTCCTCTAACAGAGAAAGAGTTTTCGATAGTGAAATCCTGGAAAGTCTTCCACCTGTTACTCTGCACGCTATAGTGTGCTAGACCTCGCTTGCCAGCTATTGCGATATACCTTCCATCTTGTGAAACAACGCTCGCTTTGATAGGCCATTGGTTGTGCATATACGCTGCAGGGTACTGAGCATGATGCCACAGGGACGCATCATTTGATATGGAAGTCAAGTCCGGCATTTCATGACCACAATAAACGGCTAGCTCTGTTGGCGACTGTAGAAGTGCTCTTACGAGATTCGCGCATGAGAAACATCCCACGGCGGCACTACGTGAGAGTTGCAATCTCCATATTCGATTGTCACCGTGACAAGTCAACATAAGATCCGCCCCATTGCTGGTCCAATTAGCGGTTCCGATGCCTTGAAGCCAGTTCTCGTCATTTGCCGAAGCATGTGTTGGATTAGAATGGAAGCTTGTCCAGCCCTCCTTTCCAAAAACACTCCACGAAGCCCAACCTTTCTCGTATCCAGCAAATAAACAATAACCATCTGGAGACCATGTCAGACATGTCAAAGTGCCCGTCGCTGCAGAAGATACGGGCGTAACGAATGAGTGAGACAACGGAATATTACCGACATAGTCCTTTGCAGCATAACAAAGGATTCGACCGTCAACTGTCGCTACAACAATTAATGAGAATCTCGCATTGATAGTGGCGAGTATAGCTTTGTCTCCAGGGGTGTTTAGGGAATGGAAACAGAAGCCATCGAAAAGCTTGTGTGCTGGGCTTGATGAACCCTTCGAACGCAGACTCTCATCGGATGATTCTCGACGTACAGTTTGGGGTCTCATTCTTTGTACAGCGTAACCGGCGCCATCCTCGGTCAGCCAAACAGATAAGTTCATAGCTCTGTCCTGAACCATGAATTTTGGTGCACTTTTGGTATTCATCCAATCCATCTTACTAAGCAACTGAGCTGATGCTTGCGAGATACCTCTTTGAGACTCCCATTTGATACATTGCACAGCTGCTGGTTTGACTGTTGCAACAACCAGTTCATGATCCAAAGCATAGGCGGCATTGATGCCTGCGTCGATCTTGATTGCCCTCTTGAATCGAAGAATGATCTCTCTTAGTCCTGCAGCATCATTTGAACCAAACGTCCTCATGATACTCTGCCTTCTTGATTGGCTGTGTTCAACCTGCTGCTGTAACACCCGAGCACTGGGATCTGATTCAAGTGAGTATGTGATCAAGTAGCTCAATGTCGTGCGTATAACGACCACGCTCGCATCAGGGCGAAAGAAAACAGCAGTATTGTCACCGTATGTCGATAGAGACTTTGCTGAGCGGTCGAGGGATGCTAACACGACTGTGGGACGATTGGACCAAATTTGCAAACCAGACCTTGAGATGGTAGCAAAGATGTGGTCTGACCGCGTCGTCTTCACATCGATAATGCTATCCACTCGATGGCTATGCGGTAGCTGTGTGCCATCGGTGTTGATTGTCAGATTTGCCCGACCACCTTTTCTCGACGAGTCAAGTTCTGTATTGTAAAATTCGGCTTCATTGATTTCGTCCCCTTCGCTCTGAGTACTTTGAGTGCTATGATACGCAAATACCTCTGGCACTCCGCAAGGCCAATACATGTCTCAATGAGTTAAGAGCTCCCACCATTTTCGATGATTCTCATATCAAAGCTGTGTTTCACTCCTTGTTGAGTGAGAGATAGATGAAGATGTGAGTTACATCAAGTGAAGAACGATTCACCAATCAGTGCGAAGAGCAATACGTATGTGAGGCTGACCATACCGACACGCGAGAGGTAAATGCCCCTGCTAGACATTCCACTACACTGCGGCAAGTTTTAGCCCGATGACGCCGCTTGATTTTCCGCCGCTGTCCATTGATTTCCTTCATGTGCAGTTATCAACAGCCCACTTCAATTTGACCATGGTAAGTAATCTTCTACACAGAACAACGAATCTTGTTAACATGGCTACTCAGACGACACAAGATACAAAGAAGCGCCTTGCGCTCTCGATAATCGATTTCCTTAATACGTCCGCGAAAGATGGTACTCTTTCAACTGAGAATGCAGAGAACATCGAAGTCGCAACTTCATGTATAGCAGATGCTTTCGGTGTTGACCCAACTGACAAGGCTGCCGTCAGTGAGGCAGTTGGCTCACAATCTCTTCTGAACATATACAGTGTATATGAGAAGATGAAGGGTCGTTCGGACACCACAAGCAGCGCTCCAGCCGCTTCAGCAACGACCAGTACTACTGCCCCAGGCGCAGCCAATCCGGAAGCAGAGAAGTTAAAATCCGCTGGTAATGCAGCTATGCAACAGAAAGACTATAAGACTGCTATTGAGAAATACACAGCTGCTATTGCCATCTCACCCACGAATCCAATTTATTTGTCAAACCGTGCTGCAGCATACTCTGCATCACAGGATCATGCAGCTGCCGCAGCAGATGCTGAGATTGCCGTTGCAGCCGACCCAAAATACACGAAAGCATGGTCTCGACTTGGACTCGCCAAGTTCGCAATGGGTGATGCAAGAGGAAGTATGGAAGCATACCAGAAGGGCATCGAATACGAAGGCAATGGCGGCAGTGAAGCAATGAAAAAGGGTCTACAGACAGCCAAGAATGAAGTGGCCAAGATGGAAGCCCAGGAGGAGGATATTCCAACCGAGGCTGTCGATGAGGGAACTCGATCAGCACCAGGTGGTGGTATGCCAGACTTAGCCAGCATGGCATCCATGTTTGGCGGTGGCGGAGGTGGAATGCCAGATCTATCAAGCATAATGAGTAACCCAATGTTTGCAAGCATGGCACAGAATCTCATGAGCAATCCTGGAGCTCTACAAGGATTGATGCAGAATCCTATGGTGCAGAACATGATGAACCAAAGACGACAGGGGGGTGGAGGTATGCCAGACATGAGTCAAATCCAGCAGATGATGCAGGACCCTCAGATATCTCAAATGTAAGTGAGTCATTACGATTTCATGACAGTGTACTGATGATACTGATAGGGCTGAACAATTCATGGGCGGTATGGGTCGAGGCGGTGGTGGTGCTGGCGGTGCCGGCGCTGGTGCCGGCGCTGGTACAGGTGCAGGACGCGGAGCTTGAATATGACTGTCAATCGGGATCTGAGATACACATGCACTCGCTCTCAGGCTCTTGTGGGAAGGCGGCTCCTCATGACACATAACGATTTTGCTCAAGTTCGTTTTCAACTCATAGAACACTAACGAAAATAATCCTGACGCAGTAATTGCGTGGAAAACTTATTGCAACTACTATGTCTCCGTCAATCCTCCTTGTGACACCATCTGCATTATGATCACGCGTGAATCCCACACATTCGCAAGAAAGCCTCTGTTCATGCTGTGGTCTCTTCTCCCGAGATTGTTGCACCTCGATTTATATACATTCCTCACGTCTCTCGTCTTTGGATCACTCGCCACTTTACCTACGACTCTGACCCCTTCCTGAAGGCGGTTCTTGTTCATGTCTACTGGATAACGCTCCGGATACTGATGAGCTGGGTCGAACATTTGCAGTTGCTGTTGTCGTAGCAGATGCTGGGACTGCTTGCGCTAATGGCCGGACTGGCTGGTGCCGTTGACTAGGTGTAGCTTTCTGAGGCGCCTGGTCATATGGCACGAAAGTGCGAGCAGGGGTAGAGTTGCTAGGTTGGATTGGTCGTAGGTTCTGATTATCCCTTGCCGGGACTGAAACGGTGCCCTGCTGCTGCGGTAAAGCTGAAACAGGATATGGCGGTTGCGAATATCCAACCGGAGGATACGGGTATGGCGGAGGATATGAGTAGGGATATTGCGAAGGTGGCGGGAATGGGTAATTAGGTCCTGGCCATGGCTGAGCAGGCTGTGATTTCTCTGACTCAAGCTTCTTGATCCTCTGCTCGGCCTCTTCAAGCTTTGCCTTGAGCATTTCAAACGCTGATTTCGGTACAGCCTCTGATGCTGCTTCAACTATACCATGTAACTGAGGTGTGGCTGTCTTCCTTCTCGATTTTCTTGCTGAAGCCTTGCCCTGAGGTGCGTTGTTCTCTCGCGTAGGACTTCCACCCTGTAAAGGCTCAGCAGTGGCATGCGCTACACCTGTGGTATTTCCAGGCTGTTCAGACTGCTTATCGTTAACTGACGGCCCAACCAAAGTCAGGTTCCTGTCTCTTGTATTCTGTTCCTGGTTTAGTGGTGATGGCGCTGTCTCAACATTTACATGATGTTCCGCGGAATCGAGAAAGCGTACAAGTGGCTGTAGCCCATCTCCGCTCGTTAGATCAACAATGGTCTCAATTTCATTGTCAAGATTTGCATCGGTTGTACGTCTTTTGCGTGATCTTTTTGGTGTTTCCTCTTCTGACTGCTTTCGCTTGGATCTCTGCCGTGGCAAACTCGCCGGATCGAAAACTTCTAGCAGCTTGTATCTTTTAGAATCTCTCCTTGGAGGAGGAGCACGCTCTGCGTACGTCTTGTGCAGTGGAACATGTTTGTAGTGAACCTCCAAACTCTGTTTTGTATGGGAGAATTTGACCGCAATCAAACCCTGACAGTCATAGACAGGTTTCCTCATTCTTTTACCAGTGGTACCAGCACCTTCGTTAGCTGCCCGACCTTTGTTCAGTGTTGAATCGTTGCAGAAATATGAAAACCGACATGCTTCGTCTTCCCTACTCAGCCAATGATTATGAAAGCTGTATCGAAATCCATCCGCTTTCTCACATGCTTCTACACAGACTTTTGCAATTGCTTTCTGTCTGCGCATTTGCTGTTTGGCATCCTCAGTCTGTGCCAAAGCATCTATCACACTCACAGCGCATCGATCTAGCTTGCCATACAAATGTTCATTTTGTTTTCCTTGAGCGCGGTTTTCTTCACGACTTCGAAAATCCGCCGCATAGACCATAAAAGCAGAGGACACAGGATAATGGAATTCGATAGTGGTATTCTCCGCAGGTGAACTTGGGGCTTCTAGATATTCTCGTAAATCTCTCTCGAGATCATCGATGTTTCGACACTGAAATCGTACGGTTTGCGCATTTGGGTCTCGAGGTTGGCGACCCCTGGTCTTCGGTAACTTTGACCATCTCTCATAGTTTGAGTGCTGAGCAGTAAGTGCAGATGCATCTTGTCCGTCCTCATTCACATCTTCATGTGATGATGTTTGTGGAGCAGCATCCATGATTACTACAGTGACGATTAGATAGATTTTGCGAATTGTCAATACGGTATGTAGACAGACTCAAGGCGGGGCCAAAGATTCTCCACAGGGGTCACTGTTGTTCTCCAAATATATTCAGACAGGAGAAGCCCTGCATGATACCACTTTGATTGTGACTCGCATGAATCGTCTTCGTCTCTCAACGACTTGCAGTGCATTTAAACCCCTTCACTCCCGAGTGACTCAACCACTGCGCCTGTCGCGTCCTTTCCGTCAAACTTCGAACCGGTACATCACAATGGCACCCACAGATCCGTCCCAAGCTCGACCTATAGTTTTCTCTGGCCCTTCAGGTACAGGCAAATCAACCTTGTTGACAAGGCTCTTTACCAAACATCCAGAACTGTTTGGCTTCAGTGTTTCTCATACTACTCGAAAACCTCGTAATGGAGAAGAAGACGGTGTTCACTATCATTTCACTACACCAGAAGAATTCCAGCGAATGGTAGCAGAAGATGCGTTCGAAGAACACGCAAAATTTGGCGGCAACTACTACGGTTCCTCCCGTAGAGCAGTACAGGCCGTCGCTGACGGAAAGGGCAAATCGATAGATGGTTCGCCAGCAGAAGGAAGCAGGATATGCGTTTTTGATATCGAAATGGAGGGAGTCAAACAGTTGAAGAAGAGTAGGCTAGACCCAAGGATATGTTTCATTCAGCCGCCGGACGTAGAGACTTTGGAGAAGAGATTAAGAGGAAGAGGCACAGACTCGGAAGAAGCCATTCAGAAGCGCTTAGCTCAGGCAAAGAACGAGATCGAATATTGCAAAACAGAAGGCAAGCATGACAAGGTAATCATCAATGATGATCTCGACCGGGCGTATAAGGAGCTTGATGAATGGGTCATGAAAGATTTATCAGCTAGCACATGAAGGTACTTCCAATTGGATCACTCGGCACATAGAGCTCACATCAAAATAGAATTACTACGTACTTTATGTACCCAGGTTAAAAGGTTGAAAAGCCCGCTCTCCATCGCTCGCTGCAAAGACAAATTGCATAAGTATAGAAGGAGAATGATTAAGATCCCTGATCGGCAAAGAAACTTTTCCCTGCCCAGCTGAGCACCGTCTCTCCACGTCATTCTTAGTTCTCTAGTATCCGTTCATGGTCATACGTTGTGAATTTCTGCTCAATTCACGATCTGCAGACGGACTGATGGGTCTGCTGCCGCTTCCCATGCCACCTGCAGCACTGCTCTCCTTTAGTGCCAACAACTGCTTAGCACGGAATGTTTCGTAATGGATTTGGCTTGTTGTTTCGATCAGATCCTGGAGATGCGTGCGAGTGAGGAAGTTTCGCAGGTAGACAAATTCGCAGTGGTTCTCATCTTCCACGTTGATGATTCCCCATCTGTTTTGACGTCCGCGTACTTGCTTGCCATTAACAATGATCGATTTCTCACTTCCAACAACTGCGAATGGGATGATCTCCTTGATGGTAGCATTCAGGCTGCGCTCCTCATCATCGAGCTCGTCATTATCGTATGGGTACATCTTGAGGTTGTGGAAAACAAATTCCTCCTTTATACGCTCCTTGAATGCTCTTCGCTCTTCGAGAGTGAGAGAGTCTGATTTAGCAATAACTGGTACGACATTGACGACGTCAGAAAGCTTCTTGAGAACGACAATATCGATTGGCTTCAAAGCGTGACCAGAAGGTTGGATGAAGAAGAGGCAGCAGTGAATTCGCGTGTCTTGGATGTATCGCTCTCGCTGAGCAGTGAGCTCTTTTCGTAGGTATGCAGAGTGCTGATCCTTGATGTATTTGACGATTGGATCCCAACTGGTCATGTCAGATTGCAATCTCTTTCCGAAAACATAAATCTTACCACCTATCATTGTTGACCTGATCACCGTAGCCAGGCGTGTCCACAATGTTCAATCGCAATCGTACACCATTCTCCTCAATAACTGAAACAATGTAAGCATGTGCCATGTAAAGTCCAGAATCTTGACGTACTGTGAGAGACTGTCTGAATCTCTGTGGTAGATCTTACAGGCTCATCGGGTCGTAGGCGACCTTTCGAATCGATAAGGTGCGAAGCGAAGATTGTGTTGATCAGTGTTGATTTGCCCAAACCAGTTTGTCCTTTGCTCATCAGCATCCACTATTAGTGATCGCGGAATTTAGTACTGACCAACACAGATCACGTTGAACTGAAAGCCTCTCTTGAGTAACTTCTTCTCGATCTGTTGAGTGATACTGTCGAAACCAACATGGCTTCTTGGGAAGACAGCGTTTCCCTGTGGCATCGCAGCAGTCATCCTGATAAGTATGGTTTGTGTATCGATTCCAAGGGTCGATAGATGTGTTGAATATGCTCAATGGTCTTCTCGTGCGCAAGACAGTAACTGTCGATGAGTGTGGTTTGGTGAATAAGGGAAACTGCGACAGTGAATGATTTCCCCGGACACGATTCTGCAGGTCCGTTGTTCTAAAATGATCCTGGGCCCCTATTTGTATATCTCCTTGGCTCTTCCCACTTTAAGACTAGTGGCCGATCATCATATCCGTGAGCTTTGAATTTATGTGATGATAGTGATCAGATTCATTGCACGACTGCTACACAATCAACAACCACACGCGCATCTCATCATGGCTCTCACACAACGATTATCGTTCAATTCGATATCTGGGTTTCTCAGGACGACTTCGACGCAAATAACAAAAAGCACATCTTCAACTAATAAACAATGGGCACCAACAACTTTAATATCACCATCAATTACTATTCCTGCTTTCTCAATACCGATACCAGGGATACTAGCAGACATATGGGAAGGAATATTAAAGGCTGTTCCGAAAAAGAAGACATCACACATGAAGAAGCGACATAGGCAATTGGCAGGAAAGGCATTAAAAGATGTTAACGCGGTCAACTCGTGTCCGGGATGCGGAAAACCCAAGAAGGCGCATACATTGTGTCCATACTGTGTAGCTGGTATGTCTTGGATGGATGCTGCAAAAGAATTGGATTACTAACAAGCCACAGAGATCCAACACGCTTGGAAGGAAGCAGCAAAGACCGCAGCCAAAGAAGGTATCGCACCTTGAGATTCGCGAAGTTTATGATATCCATTTCATCCAGCTGCATCAAATATCGAAGAACTGTGCATTATGAACAGCGCCTCCCTCAGATGAAGACGGTCGTAGTGCTGGTGAAACCACTACTACCCCTCTAACGTGACGGCCACCCCCTGCGACGGGGTGCAAATGGCCATAGATATGGTACTGGCATTGCAAAAATGACATTGCCACTGCACAGTCCGAGGTGAGCATGAGGAAGGACCAGCGGAAGATAATAGTAGTACGAAGGTCGACTCGGCGTTAGAACAACAATAGATGTACAAGTATGTCAGTATGGCAGCATGGCAGTTCTCAAGGAAAGATAAGAAAGCATGAGACAAATAACAAAGGTGGCTACGTTCTCTGGGCATTCTGCTACGTCTTACAGCTGTTCGCAGTTTATCTCACAAACCGAGTACTGCCTGGTAAACAATTTCAACTTTTTGTATAATATACGTCATCTGAGGTGTTCGACTTTATATATATTTTGTAGCATAGCCATACATAGTCTTCAATGTCAAATCAGCAATCGCCAACGTCCTAACCGACTCTCTGTGCTGTGTATTCAGCCAGAATTTTCAATTGTTATTCGCCGAGATCATACTGTGTTCAAGATGGTGAGTATACTGATCTGCAAGAAGTGAATATTCAACTGAGATCATTTAGTCAAAACAATATCTCGCTCAGCATTCTATAGATGATGGTGATTATAGATATAGTGCTGTACGTAGTAACATACTCACGCGAACACAGCACATACGACAGACATTTTCTCAATAGCAACGACCTCATCTCAGATCCTATCTGTATCCGGAGGTCCCTCCATCAAAATACATGATACAACTGGTGATGATTTTCCATGTGTACAAGTCTTGAAGTCAGCACACAAAATCGGCGCTCATCATATTGTTGTTTCTCTCAACTCTATTGTTGCAGTTTCTGTCGGCTTTGCTGGTGAAGCGAATATTTGGCGCTTCGAAGACGGTATATGGAAAGCTTCTGGCGAAATTGCTGCAGTCAAAAAGAAGGCTGGTGAGTTATGGGCTGTAGCATTGAGTGCTGACGGTCGATTTGTTGCTGGCACAACAAGTGATGGCAGAGTCAATGTGTGGGATCTAAGTGCATGTACGACTACTGAGAGCAAAGCACCAAGCAAGGTTACGGAATGGGAGACGAAGGGAAGCTTTGGCATGGCTATCGATTTGGTAAATGACTCCACGGGCTTGTGATATCTTACTGACCTGTTGTTAAGTCGCCTGATAACAAATACACTGTAACAGCTCACGAGTCTGGTGCTATCTATCTATTCAGTACCACCACATCACGTCTATTACACTCCCTTCCGAGTATGGTGAAACCTGTCCGCGCTGTCAAGTTCAGTCCTGGTTCCACTCTCCTTGCAGCAGCTGGTGACTCACTCATCATCTCATTGTACGATCCTGCCTCTGGTGAGCAGGTAGCTCAACTCTCCGGCCATACTGCATGGATTACAAGTTTGGACTGGAGTTTTACAGGTCAATATCTACTCAGCGGAAGCTTAGATGGTAAGGTTAAAGTATGGGATGTGGAACGAAGAGTATGTGTTGCGACACACAACGAAAGTGAGAGCAAAGGTCTCTGGTCGGTCGCGTGGTTGAAGAAGGGGGAAGCCAGTAACGAACGCTACAAGAGCGAGAGGTTTGCAACAGCTGGAAGTGCCGCCAGTATCGCAGTCTATCGAGAGGCCAGCGGACAATGATAAGAAAGTCTTTCTCTATGATCAGAACGGTTTATGAAGTAGGATTACTACCTTGCTGGTATTGATCAAGCAATCAAACCCGCCAATTTTCTACACCCACGAACTTTCACCAAACATTGAGTAACCTCAACCCTGACACTCGGTTGATTACATGATGCATGGGCAGGACAACCACATAGATGAGGGTAATGGCGGGAACACGTTGCGTCTTAGCAGCACGCCCTGCAAGGAAGGTCGGAGCATTTCATACGAATAGCTCTACTAAAACAGATAGAGATCAGTACACACACAGAGCGAATGTTTGTACTAAGGCGAATAACATGCAAGTACGATTGATCGGACGATCGTATGTACCTCCTCAGAGACGCATCCAAACCCATTTTTATAGAGTAGGACGAAACAAAAAAACAGAGATTTGCAAGATAGCAATATCATATTGGCATGATTTTTGACTCACATTCATCATAGTGAGAATGGATGGATGAAGCTTCGAAATTGCCATGGAACGCCGGATGGTAATCAAGGTTGTAGTAAATGCTGCATGGGACGAGATTGAAGTAATGAGGTTATCCTGGAGAGAATTTCGAACCTGATGTGCCACAGTGTGTTCGTTACATTACACGAATTATCTGTAGAAGCTCCATCTCAGTATACACAGCACCGCTCAATTTGCACAAGATGATAAGTTGATCTTTCCGACGGCGCGATGATCAGATGCTGGTAATATACTGTAGTTGCTCAAGATTTTGAATCAGATATGTAAAATGTCAGCCACAAGCGAACCGATCCCACCACGACCGAGGTCAAGCAAAAGAGATCAGATTAGAAGGGCGTTTTCATCGTTCTCGGTCACTCAGGGATGTATGGAAGCCACTGATATAATAGGCATTCAACAAGGGTTATGAGAGTGCCTTGACAATAAATGTAATGGAAGAAAAGAAGAAGTCCTACGGTAGGAAAAAGTTCATTGGTAATATCCTTCAAAAGTCTTGGTATGTTTGTTTGTTTTGTTTGACAATTCTGGAGACTACTGTTCTCCAGCCTCATTGTAGATATGCTACTTAGATGCAGATGCCATTCAATCTAACGCAACTTATTCAGAAATGTTTCACATGCTCAGAGCTGTACACTATTCTGATAGTGGTCGGCCACTCTCATCAATGAGGTGCTTCTCAATCTTCTCTGGACTCTCGCCAACACCTGTACAAATGACGCGACTGACACCAGCCTTCAGGGTTCTAAGAACCTTCGCATCCATTCCACCCATTTCATTGTAGGGAATGGCATTGGCATACTCACCCTCCCAGCCTTGGAGGCCTCCTAGACACCATTTCAGAGCTCCGACTGCAGCCTTTGCATCTTTCTCAAGGTAATATATCACTGCATTTGGACCTGCGTCAAATGTATATGCTGCAACTATTTTACCCGCCTTCCTGTTGGCATTTTGAACAGCCGCCATTGCTGCGAATGAAACGTCGTTCAGGTAGGTGATTGGTGGCCAGCTATCCAAGCAAGTCGCATGGAAACTGTTCGAATCTTGCATTGTGATGCGACCGAAAGTTTCGAAATCTTTTTCCTGAATAGCCTTCTCAATTTCTGTCATGCGCTTTGCGACGATTTCATTTGCACGCGCGGGAAATAATGTAGATGTCTCTACGGTAACCTGCATGCCAGCTGTCGAGGCCACTGCCTTCTTGTCTGCTGATACAACCAAGATAACAGCTCTCATTTCTGGCCAGTGTGAAGCAGGCGCTACCTCTTCCGCTACACTATCAGAACCGTCTGACTTAGTACCCTCCCGCCATGCAACATAGCCACCCATAAGACTGCGACACGCTGAGCCAGAACCCTGTCGAGCAATCAAGGAAAGTTCTGTCGGTGACTGAGGAAGTTCGTACAAGTTTGCAATAGCTCGCACCAAAGCGGCAAAGCCTGCAGCGCTGGATGCGAGTCCTGCAGCGGTAGGGAAGTTGTTGATTGAGACAAGCTTCAGTGGGAGGGTAGAAAGCTTGGGTAAGGACGCATCTTGTTCTTCCAACTTAGCTCTCAAATCTCGAAGACTCTTCAAGCAGGCTTGTGTTCTTTTAGAGGATTGTATATCTTCAGGCGAGCCGTTCAGGAGCAGTGAATCTGGACCGGAATAGGTAGAGGAGCATGATGCTGTAGTATGTGTACGAAGTGATTTCTGTGATAGAGTGACGGATAGAGAGGAGTTTGTTGGTAAATTCAAGGTGGTGTCTCGCTTTCCCCAGTATCTACAACCATTCGTATCAGTTAAAGCACATAATCACCTGTGTTCATGCCAACCACTGGAGGGTAAACAAAGGTGTAGGGGTGGCATACCTACTTGATCACCGCGATGTTGACAGGAGCAGTTGTGCTCGCCCGGTAGATTTGATTATCTGACATTTTGAATCGAAGGGCGCTGTTATTCAGTGATCCGAAAGGTACCTCACCGCTTGTTAAGTGATTCTTCTCCCTCACGTCCGGTACGAGGGGTGAAATATCGGTGGGTAAATATCGGCGTGAATTTCGTCCCTGCAGGTCTCCGCGTCTAGCTTGAGATACTCTACCAAAAGTCGCGCCACTTGAAGAGTCCGCATGACAAGTTAGACTTGAACTGTACGACATTTCATCTACCAGCAGATCCCGACCTCGATATGGGTTGGTGGAAGGCAGATCCAGTTCCTGAGCCACAGCAGGTAGTCTCTCCGCCTTCAGCCTCTACAGCACTATCTGCACCACATCCACTACCTGCTGGTGCTGATGCTTCATCATGTCCAGTAGATTCTAAAACTCGAGAGATATGGCTACAGCAAGCGAAACGACAGGCGCGGATCAAGAAGACAGGAGAGCAGCAATCGATATCTGCTACGACAGTGTTAGCTTCTACTCCTGCGAAGACATTTGCTGCTGCGCCGGCTGAGCAATGCTCTTCCGATCGAATAGACCAATCTTCGAAATCATCAACTCCAGTACAACCTTTCAAGAGCATGCGACCGTTGTCACAAGACCGTGAGGTTTCGACGATACCTCGCGCATATGGAACTGCTCAAGTACCGTTGACGTCCGCCCCAACACAATCTCCCACATCAGTACCATCGAATGCGGAGGCCGAGACTGGACATGATAAAGCAAGTGGTAATTGGATATACCCCTCAGAGTCACAATTTTTCACCGCAGTGATGCGCAAACATCCAGATGCTACCTCTCCCGCGGATTTGGCTTCTTCGATCAGCTCGATAATACCAATACATAACGCAGTGAATGAACGGGCATGGTCTTTAATCAGAAAATGGGAAGCAGATCAACCCGCCAACAAAACATGTAATGGACCTAAGCTGCTCCGATTCGAGGGCAAAGGAGCAGGTGCCAAATCGCCTAGAGCCATCATGAAGAGTTGGAGTGGTTATCAAGAGCCGTTTGATCGACATGATTGGACTATACAAAGATGTGATGGTGCAGAGGTAGACTATATTATTGATTTCTACCAAGGCAGAAGTCCGGCCGGTCAAGTGAGTCCCGCCGGCCGCAGCAATGATCAAGGTATCAATTTCTATTTGGATGTACGGCCGAAACTCAACAGTTTTGAAGGATGCAAATTACGATTTACGAATTTTGTGGGTTGGAAGTGAGAAGTTGGGATTCACTACGATTCAAACTCAAACCCGTCAGCAAGAAGGCAGACTAGCAGTGTTGTCAAGACCACGGTTCACATTATCGAGTAGCGTCGCCTAGCTGTGGTGTCCCGTGTGTCGTAGTACACTGGTCACGGCCCGCTATGTCATCTACCAGTCCAGTCTACTACAGGAGATTCAGTATCAGCCAAAGACATGGCTCTAGTATGTCATGTCAAGCAGACGATACTGCCCACATGCCGACAAACGGGTCTGATCAAATTTGCTGCTCCTGCAACGTGATGTTCAAGCGTCGAGATGTGAGGCTGATGACAACACTTGTACCTCTCGAATTTATGTATATTAATATGATATAATATCGATGTAGATGATGACCTTTGTCATTTGGTATCAAAATGGGCAGTTCACTTGATGTACTTTTTGCAAGGATGCCAGAACGTAGCGTCATGTATTGGCCTTGTCGGTACGATACCATTTGACATTTGGAGATGACCTGACAAGTACGGTGGCAGCAGGCAGTATCTAATATACGATCGCGTCAAAAGAACGATGTTACCTGGAAGGCATAGTACGAATTGTACATCTTGATCAGGGTGTTATCATCACGTGCACTGATATGTCGCAACTACGACCCTTTTTAAGTGAGAGTGGAAACCCTCCAATCAGCTGCATCAAATGCCTCACGTTCACATCTAACAACCGTAGTCCTCTAAAGTCAAAAGCCACACGAGCACTCTCTTCCCGATCCTAACTCTCTAGCCTATCAAATGTCCTCAAGTGAGCACACGACACTTCTATTTCACGAACGAGTGGTTGTCTGGCACTGACTCGGACACGTGCTCTTACTTCTGCGCTCTCATGAATCTACTCCATTGTCATGTTTCTGATTTTGCACCTTTCCTGGCATAGGTGAGAGATTGTTTCTATACATCTGCCATGATTTCCTCAGCAGTTATCTCGTCTTCTCTGTTCGTTCCTCAAACATCAAATCTGCGGTTGAATTGCGTGATAACGCCTTGCACTTGAGCCATTGACTATGCCCCGACCAAGACCCCCTCCTACGCCATTGACCTCAACAGACATTACAGCAAAAGACGTTATCCATGAATCTGATACCATAGAGGGATTTACTCTACCTCCACCAGCCATACATCCAATCACAGCGAAATCATCTTCAAGGTCCTCGGAGATAAATATGCAACATTCTCCTCCACAATCTCCAGAAGAACGCATAAACAGACCATCCGGCCAACGCAAGCGTACACTTTCAGGAAGTGCGAAAACAGCACCAGAACAGCTTACAATGTCTTCTGCAGTAGAGACCGCGGATGATGCCTTACCACCTCCTCCAACACGAGCACGGAAGATTATACAAATGAAGCCGAAGCAGTCCTCTGTTACAGGGCAAGAGCAGACTAGTACTCAAGCCTCTCCTGGTTCTTCGAAACAGAGCTCCACTACTTCGACATCCTCAACTTCGAAACGTAGTAAACAACCATCTGCGACCTCCGCAGCCGGGCGCAAAATCGCACGAAAGACAGCACACAGTATTATAGAAAGACGACGTCGCTCGAAGATGAATGAAGAGTTTGGTGTCTTGAAAGATATGATTCCCGCATGCACCGGGATTGAGATGCATAAGTTAGCAATTCTACAAGCAGGGATTGAATACGTCCGATATCTAGAGGGTTGTATAGACAAGTTGAAAGCACAAAATTCCAGCCGCAAAAATCACGAGGAGGAAAACGATGTCGAGGACGACGAGTCAATGGATGTCGATGTCACTCCTGACGGAAGGCCGGCGAGAGGTCCATCATCCAGTGTAGTGAGCGAGGAGTCTTCAGTTCCCGATAATCGTGACAGTCGAACACATACACAGTCTCGACCAATATCACAAAATCATAGAGCATCATCAATCGTGACCAATTCGACAAATTCTACATATGCATCACCAGATCTAAGACCAATCAACTCGTCCTCTTCGATATCAACATCCTCTCAATATCGCAATCGCCTTCCTCCGCCAGTAAACTACGTACAGCAGCAACAACAGCAACGTCAAACTTTCATACCTTCCTCAGCATACTCAGTCTCCTCTCCTTCCGTTACAGCCCTGACACCTCTCCAAACAGGCGTGAGTCCTGCCTTCAATGGATTTCATCTATCTCCAGATCTCACTCGAACATCAACCTGGGGCTCAGCATACTCAACCAACACGTCGGTAGGAAAACCATCACCCCACATCCTACCACTTCCACAAGCCGCACTACCCTTACCTCAACCTTTACCACATATTGGAGAGGGTCATGCCGAAGCAACAGCAACCGCGGCGCTGATGATGATGACTAATGACCGCCGAGCCAGTGTGAGCATGACTAGAACAGGGAGCGGTAAGGGCATGAGTGTCAAAGATCTATTGAGTTCTTGAAGTTACATACATACATACACGCATTTTGATTCAGATCATAAAGCAATGATTTAATGATAAGGGTATCCGCCGCGAGTACGGATGTCATTACTGAGGAGGGATGGAAGTCTTCCTATCCTCAGTTACGAAGGAGTTCGTATGACTATATCCATGTTATTGTTGATGTTGATACGAAAAACAAAAGTTTCTTTGATTTAGATGTTCTCTTCTAAGATGATAGTGATCAATCATATTTATCATCAACGATTTTTTATGGGATCCAGTAGGCAAATTGGATGTTGATAGAAGTATTATATTTCGATTCTCTTTCCTTTATAACCTGCTCTAGTTTTCTTCCTTGACTTCTGATGTTGGGATTCAAGTTCCATTTGAACGCCATCGTATCCATCTACGTATATCTCATGCAGAGGATGGATATTGGACTAAAACGACCTCCAGATCCGACTGCATTGTCAAAGACCAACAAAAAGAACCCGGACACTCCCAGTACTCGAATTGACCAAGTTGTCCCAGTTCGATCTGCCAGAATTCGAGCGCATAGCATCAAGCGAACCAACTGGATCCTACATGAACATTCATCCCGCAGAAGTGACACGAGCTGCAATCAATAAACAAATCTAAACGTAGGATGATCATCACCCAAATTCTTGAGCTCCTGTTCCGGAAGTAGAAGTCTATCGTCGCGACGACCTTCATTTCGTAGTCTGTTCTCGCGCTTGAGATAGAATAACATGGCCACGGCGGCGGAGATGGCCATCCACAGTAAAGCTAGACCGAGACCGAAGCCGAGGTGATATGTTGGTGCTTGACGGGGGATGTAAATTAGAGACTTGAAATGGAGAAGTTAGTATCATAATCAAGCAGGTTGTTTTGATCGACGATCGCGTGATGTAGACAAGGGGAATATAAAACAGAAGAACTTACGGCAATGATGCCTCCGACGTTTCCTATGCCGATTTGCATGGCAGCGCCAACTCCACGCTTATAATGTCCTCCCAGATTATTGTTCAACCAGACGATAGCGACGGGTTGAGCAATATATGCACCACAAGTAATGGTGAAAAGAGCGAAGTAACGAGCTCCAACGGGGACGTGACGCATACTCAGAAGTATTGAGAATCCGACCGTGGCGACGCAACAACCGAAGATGATGAATCCGAAACGATGCTTGAGTCGGTCGGTGAAAAAGGCTGTGATCAGGGCGCAGACTGTGGCTGCTGCGAAGATTGGCATGCTCATGAGTTGGGCTGTGAGTGCTTTGTAGCCCATTTGATTGAGGATGGTAGGGGTGAAAAAAGATGTACTGTAGGATGTCTGTACAATGCCCATGTACATGAGGATTCTAGACATGTCAGTGGTAAGCTTGTACTGTCAAGATGAGACCTCCTACCCAAGATAGATTTTGATATCACCGAAGACGCGCTTCGCCGTATTCTTGTCCCAATGATTCATTGTCGCTTCTTCGGCATCGACTGAGAGACGCTGCAATAACATGGTACGTTCTTCTTCGGTAAGGAATTTGGCTGTTGTCGGCCAATCTGGGATGAGAAAGATTGATGCTAAACCGCACAGAACTGTGAAGATGCCCTCGAGGATGAAGATCCATCGCTGAGAGCAGTATGTTAGCATGACCGAAGTCGATAATCGAAACTATCATGAGGCACTTACCCAGCCAGCAAGACCGCCGATACCATTCATATGAACGATTGCGTAGGCGAGAAGACCAGAGAATGCACCTGCAATGATTGAAGCGCAGAAGAACATGTTTATTCTCCATTGTAATTCATGTCGTCGATAGTACCTAGATCACATCAGCAGATTGTTATGGGTCATGAGAAGAAGTCGTACATTGAGATGAGATATCTGTAAGAAGTCAGTATGATACAATTATTCCAATCATGCTCAAGAACACCAAGCAAGATCTTGGAATGATGTACTCACACACAACCTGGAAATAAACCAGCTTCAAGAAGGCCCATAAGTACACGACACACAACAAGTCCGGCGAAGTTCTTCGTGAAACCCTGTCCGATAGTGACGACACCCCATCCTGCAGTGATACAACCCAGAAATATGGATGGTCTCATCTTCTTCAGTAACATGTTACTTGGGACTTCGAATAGGATGTATGTGACGAAAAACATGAATAATGCAATATTATAATCGCTTCCTTTCATGTGCAAGCTCTTCTCCAGACCTTGAATCTTTGCATTTCCGATGTTGATACTAGATCGTGTTAGCCTAGAAAGAAGGATTGAGTAACGCGGTCCCCGTACCGATCGATGAATGCACATAGAAATATCAGGAACAAGATTGGTATCAGATGCAAGTCTACCTTGCGTAGTAGCTTTTTCTCAACTTCAGGATCAAGAGCTTGATTCTCTATGTGTGAATGATCTGATAGTTCTTTCTCAAACGCCACATCGGCCAGTATCTTTTCTCCTCGTACATTGTTCATGATTTGGTACGGAAAGTGGTGTAACGTAGCAATGTAAGGCTTGTGGGTGCTTCTGAGCAACGTCTGAGAAAATTAATACTGATATCAAGGTGTTCTCGCAGGACGTTGTGTTGAAACTCTGATTGATACAAAATGTACAAAATCTGCACGGACGCGAGCAGCCTGATGGTCAAGGTTAAGTGTGTAGGTTTGATCCAACGCCAGTAGACGTTGAGAATAAAGGCAACCTAGAACTTCAGGAATTGGAAGGATCTACTGCCCTCGCAACAATCACGGAGGAGAGAGTCTCCATTTGTACCGAAGACATGGCACACGGAACGATAGGATACGTCTGTTGCCATATTGCCTTAGCACCTGCATCCCACGTCCAAGACGAAGTTAGTAGACAGCAAATGTCTGGAGAATCCCTGTCAGCATTGGTGTGGTGGAGAGAGGCTGATGTCGGCAGTCAAGTAACAAATCGTAAAGAGGCAAGACAGAAGTACCCACACGATTCAAAGTCAGTCTTGACCTTGACCAGGACCTCATTGGACAGTCTGTTGATGGGTTCCTGGGCAATGGAGACTTAGTGGGATCGATTTGCCTTGGAATAGGGTTGATGACTCTGGGGAAGACGTGAACGCGGAAAGCTTTCCCCCACATATCTGGTCGTTCCGCACAGGTCTCTATCCGATGCAGCGTCAAGTTAGCGAGAAGGGGCTGAATCAACGAGTCAGAGAAGGCCGAAGAAGGCGTCTCGTGTTTCTGGGTGTGTACGTATAACACAGACAAGCATTCATGCAAAGCAATGCAAGCAGCCGTGATGGGGCACAGATCCGGTATAGTTTTTGCTGTATACCTCTGGCGCTTTTCTGGTCATCTTGCTGTCAGCGTTCACCGCCTTCGTCTGCATCAAAGAAGCGATCATCCACACACATCAACCGATGGGATATCGCCACGAGCTGAGAAAGAAGTCCAGAAATACATTTAAGTGGATCCGATAGTTTGTCTCGGTTTGAGGAGCTGAGGCTCCTTTGATCCTCGGTTTGAGATGAGAAGTTCCCGGCATCCACTATCGGGTAACCACATGGTAGAACTCCTGTTCTGCATTTCCCTATTCCAAAAGATACTATGTTGCAAGATCATATCTCCAATGAGTTGTTGCGTCTGGCTCGGTTTAAGATGCGTCCAGCTGCGATCTCACATCAGATGTCGAATGTGTGACTGATTGCCGTTCAGGGGTGATGTCTCGTTTACGTTCTCAAATTGATGGTGGACCATTGGTGTATAGTTCCCTGAAATGAATCTTGTTACGTCGCACAGACGAGGATCATCGCGAACGTCAAGTAGTTTTTATCTACTGCATGAGATCACGGTAGTATGCCGTGGCAGACGCGTCACGAATCAAAACGAAGGAGAGACCACGAGAGAATATTGAAGTTGTCAAAGTCAATCACTGCATCCCGTCTAGATTGTTATCTATTCATCTGTCAATTCTATGCTCGATAAGGTGCTCCAAGACGATTCGCTCTCTATATCAAGCAAGTGTTTATACATGCATATAACTAAGTGGACTTGCATCTTCCCAGAATACCCTCCCACGGTCCCAATGGTACCGATCCGCTCTTTGGTTTATTTGCGTGGCTCTTCGTATATGTACTGCATGGCCAGGACTCAACCTCAATATCCTCGGGTAGGGAAAACTTTGTGTCCTTGCCTGAGAAGTTTAATACAACAATCCACTTCTCACCGTCGGTGCTCGTCCTGACGTAAGGGAAGACATTAGAGTCTTGAGATGTCAACTCATGGAAGTCACCATACACGAATACGTTAGCGTGCTCCTTTCTGTCCTTCAGACCTCGTTGCCAGAATTGCCAAACGGACAACTCATCAGGATTATTTCCCTTCATCTGTGCTTCGACATTGACCTCTTTGTAGTCGTCCATGACTCTCATCCAAGGTTTGGTTCCGGCATCACAAAAGCCTGCATTGTCTTGGGCTGACCATTGCATAGGTGTTCTTGAGTGATCTCTGGCCTTCATATCGATGACTTTTCTTCCGTGGGCCAGTCTTTCTTCATTTCCAGGGTATAGGGTGTTAAACTTTGTCCAGTAATTGATCGTCTCAATATCTAAGAACTCCTTTGGATCCCAAGTGGTTGGAGCGTTCTTCATACCAATTTCTTCACCTTGATAAACGAAGAGTGTACCTCCAAGCGTCGTTTGCATCAATGCTAGCAGTTTCGCACCCTTGTATCTCCATTGCTCGCTATCGTCAGTGTATCTTGAAACTGAACGAGGATTGTCGTGGTTTTCAATAAACACCGAATTCCAGCCATTCTTCTCAATCATTACCCGTTGCCATCTTGTGATGATTTGCTTTATCTCTGGGATGTCCCATTCCTTCAGGTCCATGCGTACGTTTGGTTTGTCAACGTCGACGAGATCAAAAATGAAAATCATTCTCAATTCTCCAGCATTGGCACCTACGGTCTCGAGGATTTCGTTCTCATCGCTGACACCAGGCATCTCACCAACAGTGATCGTGTCATACTTGCTCAATACCTCTCTGTTCATCTCTTTGAGGTAATCGTGTAGCTTGGGTCCGTTGACATAATGTTTCATGCCAGGCTGGTACTTGAATGAGGGATCAAGTGTAGGAGCTGCGTCTGAGTAGGTAGGATCTTTTGATATAAGGTTGATGACATCCATTCGGAAACCAGCAGCACCTCTCTTAAGCCAGAAGTGCATTACATCCCAGACAGCATTCCTGACTTCGGGATTCTCCCAGTTGAGATCAGGCTGTTCCGGAGTGAAAATACCAAGGTAAAATTCACCAGTCTTCTCATCGTAGTTCCACGCAGAATTCGCTTCACCTAGAATTTGAGCCCAGTTGTTTGGCGGTTCCGGTGTACCATCAGCACCAATGCTCTTTGGCTTCTTCCAGATGTACCAGTCTCTCTTGGGGTTGTCGAGACTACTTCGACTCTCTTTGAACCATTCATGTTCGTTACTGGAATGGTTTACCACAAGATCGATCATCAATTTCATATCCCGCTTCTTCAACTCAGCAATCAATTCATCCACATCCTCTAGCGTACCATATCGATGATCAATGTCTTTGTAGTTGGCAATATCATAGCCCATATCAGCTTGTGGCGATGTGAGAAATGGTGAAGACCAGAGAATATCTACACCGAGCTCTTTGAGGTAATCGACCTTTGATGTGATTCCCTTGATTGAACCCCATCCTGACGTCTGTCCTGGATGTGATTGAAATGATGATGGATATACTTGATAGACGACAGATTCCTTCCACCACTTAGGCGTCGAATAATCGTTTCCTTGGTTCGTCATGATAGCGTATTTGTGATGATATGATGGATTGAAAGCAGGAGTACGGTGGCCAATGGAGGTTCTCTGACAACTTAATTGTGAAAGTCGTGGTCTCTGTCTCGCAATGTGGTGTAGAACTGATGTGATGGACCTCATATAAATGATTGTGCTTGGTTGAATATTGATTCTCAGCAACTGAAGATCAAGTATGCTATCCGTACATTGTGGACCGATGTAACCGGACGCTCTTCTACTATCGGCGAGAATTGTAGCGATGCCAGTCAGTATTTCATGTATCTGATGACATCACAGATTAGATTGACCAGAGCATTTTCTTTGGTCGCGATTGCACTTCCATTTTGAGACAAATTCCATGTGGCCAAGAAAGCGTGTCTTGAAGCGCGTACTATGATCGTCACAGAAGCAACGTGTCAATTTCCATCTGACGAAGAAGACGATCAGTGCAGTGTTGTCGTGTACAGAACGAGTACGGTGCGTACATGAGTCGAAATCAGACATGTCCATAACTTATTGACGGAGGCTCGCGTATGCCTGAGTAGGTAAGGACGCGTTACACGTCAGTGAGAATGCACACAGCACTGCGCGTTGAAACAGCTGGATTGACCTTCCGTCACTGTGAACGGAATTGCTCCGGCTCTGATGCGAATGTCTGGACTTCTTACAACGTCGAAAACTAATCCCCTTCCTGTATATTGAGTGTACTTTCAATGATCAATTCAACCTCGACCTGCGAATTTGGCACACTTCTCACTTCAAGCCCCAATTGACACAATCATCACCATGCCTTCTCTCAAGTCCTGGTTTCCTATACCCAAGTCCAGTCATTTCTCCCTGGCTAATATCCCATTCGGAATCATTTCAACTCCAACCAAGTCAAATCCAAGACCTGCTGTTGCCATAGGCGAGCATGTTCTTGATCTACAAGATTTCACTGCGAACGACGGCTTTTCAAAGTTGGACGATGTAGAGCTTTCTGTCTTCGCGCAGCCGACATTGAATGCGTTTGCCGCTCTAGGTCGCTCGGTACATTCGAAAGTTCGAGAATACATACAAAATGTTTTCTCAGAATCCACATCTCTTGCAGAAGTTCTGAAGGACAAACCAAGCCTGCAACAAACATGTCTTATCCGCCAATCAGAAGTGACTATGCATCTGCCAATGTCCATCCGGGATTACACTGATTTCTACGTTGGCAAGAATCATGCATTCAATGTTGGCTGTCTATTCAGAGGTCCAGACAATGCTCTACAGCCCAACTATACGCATTTACCAGTGGGATATCACGGTCGAGCATCTAGTATTGTCGTTTCAGGAACACCTATTACTCGACCTAATGGTCAAATACTTGCTAATCCTCAAGATCCGGTCAAGAAACCAATATTCAGTCCGTGTCGGAGGATGGATTATGAACTTGAACTTGGTGCTTTCCTTTGCAAACCAAACTCCATGGGTAAACCGATACCAATCTCAGAGGCTGCAGATCATATATTCGGTCTTGTACTGCTTAACGACTGGTCAGCCCGAGATGTACAGATGTGGGAATATGTTCCGCTTGGTCCATTCAATGCAAAGAATTTTGGAAGTTCAATCAGTCCGTGGGTGGTACTGTTAGATGCTTTGGAGCCATTTGCAGTTGAAGGCATCAACAATGATACAGAATTACTGCCTTACCTACAAGAGAGTAAGAAGCAGAATGTCTACGACATCAGACTAGAGATTGATGTTCTGCGTAAGTTCATTTCCACTTTTGGGTATTATTTTGCTAACATGATGCAGCTCAAGGCTCACAGCAACCAACCACCATCTCCAAATCAAATGGCAAACATCTTTTGTTCTCGTTCCAACAAATGCTAGCTCACCACACGGTAGGTGGCTGTAATATGGGTGTTGGTGACCTGCTTGGCTCGGGAACCATTTCTGGCACTGAGTCTGGAACTGAAGGCAGCATCCTCGAACTCACCAAAGGGGGTAAAGAATCTATCAAGCTAGAAGGAGATGTAGAAAGAAAGTTCCTAGAAGACGGAGACGAGGTTGTATTCAGAGGAGTATGCGGTGACAGTGAGAACGGTCTTGTTGGTTTCGGTGAAGTCAGAGGAAAGATTCTTCCTGCGCCCAAGATATAGATGGTTTACTTCTTAGACAAGTATTGGTTAGATGCATAATGAGAAATCACACTATGCGATAGCTCCATGTGCCTTAGGTCAGTGTGTATACTGCGTCCTAACAAGTCTAGAAGGTCATGAAATTTCTGCGTCAACGCCTTCTAGCTTCAGGTCGATAGAATCTACGCCCTGACCGCATTTCCTGAAATATGATAGAGTGTCAATCATGATCATCACCCATATCTGCCATATCTGTCAGTTCGCTTCCAATTTCGAGAGCTCACTTCCATGAATGATGCATGACCGTGCCGGCCCATCTAGACCATGATAAGTCCCGACTTCCCTCATTGCTGGAGACATGCGAGATCCTAGCTAAGGCATAGTGCACAGAGACTTCAACCATCAACTCGTGATGCAAGTCTGAGTGCACGGATTCAATTCCGCGACCCGCAACTTTAAAGTTTTGCGGGGGCAGATCTCCTTTTCTCCTTCGATCTTGCTGGGTATGCACGGAATACCGTTACCCCATATTTTGGAAAGCGAATGAGCGGAATTATGATGGTCATACGGCTGTCGTCGGCCCACGGACACCATTATCATGCTTGGGGTCGCATTAATGGGTAGCCCTGTGATTTACTCTGCACCGGTGTTCATTCCTTTCAACAGAGAGGAAGGAAGGATATTTGTTTCTCATCGATATTGATCAGGAACGACCGAAACATCACCGAATATCAGATTGTCTAAGTTCAGATATATGAAGTGCCCTTCATTTCCTCAGGATAGATCGTACTCATAAACAAAGGAGCAAACTTCAGCACATTGCCATCAGTTCAGTTGAAAACATTCTTCTCTCAATCTCAACAGCAGGAGCAGAGGCTGAACAGATCCAACCGAACACACTACAGGTCTAGGACCCAATCTAGCAATATATTGACAAAATGTTGGAAGTTGTGACATCCTCTCCGACTACACTCTCCTTCATACTACTTACTCTGGGTTATTTTCTTGTCAAATACTTCAACAGTACAGATCAACCTAAGATCAAGAATCTTCCAGAAATACCAGGAGTACCAATCTTTGGCAATCTTCTACAACTTGGTCAAGATCATGCTCGTGTGAGTGGCTCATGGGCCAAGAAATACAACTGGCCCGTGTTCCAGACACGACTTGGTAATCGAAGAATCATTTTCGCCAACACGTTTGACTCAGTCAAACATTTCTGGATCACCAATCAATCGTCTCTCATCTCACGACCGACACTTTACACATTCCACAGCGTCGTTTCAACTTCTCAAGGATTCACCATCGGGACCTCACCATGGGACGAATCATGCAAGAAGAGACGCAAGGTCGCCGGTACAGCATTGAACAGACCCGCCGTTCAGAGCTACATGCCATGGATGGACTTGGAATCTACAGTCGCCATCAGAGACATGTTCAAAGACAGCAAGGATGGAACTGTCGATGTTGATCCTAGAAAGTATTTCCACAGATTCGCACTGAACACAAGTTTGACATTGAACTACGGCATCAGAATTGATGGTGGAATTGACCAGGAGCTATTGAGAGAAGGTAAGCAATCTTGCTCGTTTCAATAGATATGTTAGTCGCTAACCAAGTCAGTGGTTCACGTTGAGCGAATCGTTTCCAATTTTAGAAGTACATCGAACAACTGGCAGGACTACATTCCAATTCTTCGTCTTCCGTTCATCTCACGACAAAACAAAGGTGCTGTGGAATATCGGGCACGTCGCGACAAGTATCTGACAACTTTCCTTGATATGCTCAAGCAGAGAATTGCAGACGGCACTGATCGTCCATGTATCACTGGCAATATTCTCAAAGATCCCGAAGCCAAGCTCAATGATGCAGAAATCAAGTCTATCTGTTTGACCATGGTTTCTGCCGGTATTGATACCGTGCCTGGTAATCTCATCATGGGTCTAGGCTATCTAGCATCACCTGAGGGCAAAGCCATTCAAGACAAGGCATACGAAGAGATTATGAAGGTGTATCCCAAGGACGGTGAAGCATGGGAGCACTGTCTCACAGAAGAGAAAGTACCATATGTTACAGCACTCTACAAGGAGATCCTGAGATTCTTCACCGTCATTCCAATTTGTCTTCCAAGAACCAGCATCAAAGACATCAAATATAACGACACAATTGTTCCAGCCGGATCAGTCTTCTATATGAATGCTTGGGCAGCTGATTACGATGACACGCATTTCAAGGACCCACACAAATTCATACCAGAGCGTTACCTGGACGATCAAGAAGGAACCGGAACACCCCACTACGCGTACGGAGCTGGTAGCCGCATGTGCGTTGGTAGTCACCTTGCCAACCGAGAAATGTTCACGGTCTTTCTGAGGATGATTACAGCTTTTGAGTTCTACCCTGCCAAGAACAAGGAAGACTGGCCTGTTTTGGATGCGTTGGAGTGTAACAGTATTCCCACAGCACTGACCACCGAACCGAAACCATTCAAGGTAGGCTTCAAGGCCAGAAACAAGCAAAGCTTGGAGCGATGGATGAAGGCAAGTGATGAGAGAACCAAGAACTTGTAAAATGGATAAGAGAGGCAGTATAGGACCGGATGGTGAAGCCGAATCCAAGACGGGTTCATGGTGTCGAAACGGGTTGTTGAAGGATGCCTGCTGCTCATCCCAAGACGGGATAAATCTGTTGTGTGTCGAATGGGTGGATGGTCACATCTCTATTAGCATGAACCATGGTCGGAGTTCTTCTTTCGGTAACATATTTGAATATTTTCTTGATGTACGACCGCGCACAAAATTGCCTACAGTCGATTACACTGTCAGGATATCATACCATCAAAATTGAATAGGCTGTCGCAGATATCATATATAGCAAGCAGTTTTTTCCATCACTAGCTCGCAACCTTTTCCCCTGCTGTAGAAGATCAACTCGCTCTCACAACTGTCCAATACTCCTTGACTAAATCAGAGCGATAGCATTGCATATCGTCCTCGTCAGCACACTGATAATTCGACAACCACGGCAAGGCCAGATCAGACATCCTGAAACCTGAAAACCTACCTGTCGACGACATGCCACGATTGACACGATTACCACGATCGCCACGATCAACAAGATCAACTACATTCTGTCTCGATAACATGAGCCTGAAGACAGACACAGGATCCTACTTCAGACAGCCACCAGGACTAGGATCACCATCGATGAATATGATTCATGGTAGCCGACACGTTGTCGCCAAAGAGAAGGTCAAGCGTCGAGTCCGCATGGAGGTTTTCGTAGACTGTATGGTCGAATTGAAGAAGGAAGATGAGAATGGTAAGCACAATTTACTCTCTTGCCCTGCTTCAATGTTATTTGCCGGTATTGCCTCGTATGTATGCACATGCGTCCATTTGTACGAACTTGTTTCCCTTTGAAATCCTGTAAACCGGAACAACTACCCGAACCCACGATCGAGATCGGGATGAACGATTCGGACGGAATAAGACTTGTCGGACGAACACCGAACGAAAGAGGACTAGAAAGACGAAAGGTCATGATCTTTCCCGATATGGAGAAGGATTATCCCAGGAATGAGTAAGCGGCAGGATGACCTTGAGCGAACACAGGGATTCTTCCCAGAACGTGCCAATGCTCGCGCGCAACGCGTAGGCAGATGATAGAGTCTTGAGCATTGCTTCGGTCTCGATTCTAGAAGACTGGTCAGTGCGACTTGGTCATCGGGTGTCAAAGTCTTATCTGGTCGGCAGGACCAACCAGCATTCACTTTGAAGTCTTGGAGTTACGAGAACAAGTGAGCTGATATACTGAGTCTGGTCGGGTTGGAGCGGCTAATAGTGTGGGAGAGTCGGCCACAAGCTGCATAATGGCGTTCTCATGGTGCTGAGTAGTCTGGTCTACTACTGCACAACACCTGGCTTGCATGTTCCTCGTATCAGACCAGACATATTTTGGTCCTGAGAATTGCTTCTTGTACGAGAAAGTGCAGGTACCAAATCCTTCGCTATGTCATGTTGAAGCAGGGCAGTCTTCGTGTTTGAGAGGGATGAGTCGGCAACCGGAGATTCGCAGATTTTTGTTGTGATGACGATGATTACGAAGAAGGTTATGGGCGGCAAATCGGCATTCGGGGGGTGTGGTCTGTGGGTGCGCAGGTGGTCCTCTGGCGTCTTCTGGCGTTCTCTGGAGTCCTCGTTAGGTGCTCATGCCCTCCAGTGCCCTGTCGATCCACGGGAGGTTGAACTCGAAAGAACGAAAAAAGGCGCTGGACAAAGTTTTGATCCACTATTCGGCCAAAAATTGTTCGCTCTCAACACAAACAGAAGGACGTTTGGTTTGAAGCTGTTTGGTGGTTCACGAGCAGTCGAATCTCATCTCGTTCGCTCTCGCATGTACGAAGATTCGCGGCGTCCAATCTCATCTTGTCCACACTGACAAAGCCAACGGCAAAATCAACCTTCCCGTCCGACTGTCCGACATTCTTGGTCGTCTGTATCATCTCATCACGATCTGACCATTCACCATTGCGACTCTGCTACCGTTCTATTACCACTCTGATTCACTACTCGACTCATCGTTCCGCGTATATCATCCCCACCATGCCCTCTACGGAATCCCTCCTCTCCCTTCCAATGTCATTTTCTCAGTGAACCTTTAATTCCGCACTCGACCTAAACGTCCACTGCTAATCACTCCGCATGCGAAAACAGCAGCTGATCACCCTTCCCGCTTGCCCCTCATGTCGGGTTTCAAGTTACTTCGCGAGGCCATCGAAAAGCATCGAGAAAACAAAGACATCAATATTAAATACAAAACTCCTTTGACCAGTATGTGACACGATATAAACTTTTGATTGAACCAGCTCAGACTGACTGTCTTTCCTCCAGCACGTAACGTAAATACCTTTGTCGACGAACAAGCAATCCACGATGCCTGTAACCCACTTCAGTGTGACCGACGTCAACGAGTATCAGAATGGGTTCGGGGCATACAAGGAGTATGTGTGAGCATGTAATGCACAAGACGCGCGACGCTGACAACTCCTACCAGGAGTGAGGCTGTACCAGGTGCCCTACCAATAGGTCAAAATTCACCTCAAAAAGCACCACACGGTCTCTACGCTGAGAAGCTATCCGGTACCGCTTTCACTACGCTGCGACACGAGAATCAGCAGTCATGGTTGTATCGAATTCTACCTTCTTCCAGTCATGAGAACTTCACACCAGTGGCTGCTACCTCCTCCCAATCCCTTACATCACCTAGTCCGAGTTTCGAGAAACATTTCCACACGATACCAAATCAGTTACGCTGGGATCCCTTCGACTTTGATAAGGAAACATCATGGATTCACTCATTACATCTCGTCGCAGGTGCTGGCGATCCAACAATGAAGCAGGGTATTGGTATCTACATTTACGCGGCTGGAGCGTCTATGCCGGAAAAGACGGCATTTTACAGTGCTGATGGCGATTTTCTCATCGTACCTCAGCATGGTACCTTACAAATCCGAACAGAGTTGGGCAACATCACCGTCAGACCAAACGAGATTTGCGTCATACCTCGTGGCATTCGTTATCACGTCAAGTTGCATGACGATGAGCCCGTGCGTGGATACATTCTCGAGCTATATCAGGGACACTTCCAACTACCGGAACTAGGTCCGATCGGGTCGAACGGCTTAGCAAACGCACGCGACTTTCAGTCGCCAGTCGCGTCATTCATCGAAGATTATGAAAATACGGAATGGTCGGTATATGGCAAGTTTGCTGGAAACTTGTTCGAGGCAAAACAATCACATACGCCATTCGATGTGGTTGCATGGCACGGTCTCTACTACCCATACAAATACGACCTGGGCAGATTCAACGTGATCGGAAGTATTTCCTTCGACCATCCCGACCCAAGCATCTTCACCGTTCTTTCTGCTCCCTCCATAGCGCACGGTCCAGGAACAGCAGTAGCAGATTTCGTCATCTTCCCTCCAAGATGGCTCGTACAAGAAGACACATTCCGACCACCATGGTATCACCGTAATACCATGTCCGAATTCATGGGATTAATAGGAGGATCCTACGACGCAAAGGGAGCAGGAAAAGGTGGTTTCCAACCCGCTGGCGCATCCCTACACAACACAATGTCCGGACACGGCCCAGACATGCAAACATACGAAAAAGCCAGTACAATGGACCTGACTCCGCAGAAAATAGGCGAGGGATCCATGGCATTCATGTTCGAATCGTGTCTCATGGTCGGCGTGACGGAATGGGGATTAAAGACCTGTTCTAAAGTCCAGGAAAACTACAATGAACACAGCTGGACTCCGTTGAAGGTTCATTGGAAGAGACCCGATCAATCTAGGGGTCTTTCTAACGGTGAGAAGAAGAATGGTGTTGGCGACGCTAAGGATGAGAGTAGTGTCCACGATTTGAAATGATGGCGTTTTTTGTCTATAATTGCGTGCATACGTGCATATATGCATACATATATAGGGATATGTCGATGTATATGAAAATAGGTGTATATGGTGTTTCTTGATCATATGGCTTCTCAGGAAAGAAGGCGTCAGGTTGATATGGAAATGGATACGAAATATAGTCATTAATCCATTTATTATTGATCATGAGATTTTATGGTGTTTTGATAACGATATCTTCGACTATACTATGTGTATTCCTGTACTATATACATGAATATAGATATGGAGAGTACTTCCGAACTGGATGCGATATGCTCCTAAGTGCGCACATACGTGTATATGATAGATCATAGCTCTGATTTCTTCTTTTCCTTCTTCGTGATGTACGATAAGTATTAGTATATCTCTTACATTTTTAAGTCCCCTGCCTGCACTATATCGCATACAGACAGTACAGTACAGTACAGTGTTATGCTCTTCGTACATTCACATATGAAAGACACGTGTGCGTAAGAGTGTCGTAGTCGACGTCCGCCTTCTTACGGTACTCTGCTGCTGGGAATATCATGTTCATGTTCATGTTCATGTTCATGTTCATGTTCATGTTCATGTTCATGTTCATGTTCATGTTCATGTTCATGTTCATGTTCATGTTCATGTTCATGTTCATGTTCATGTTCATGTTCATGTT
>JAOTMB010000044.1:0-81042 GCA_032357745.1 Camptophora hylomeconis | reverse complement strand
AACCATAGGAAAAAGGTGTGGAACGATAAATTACAGATAAACCCGATTCTTTACGTGTCAGGTACAAAATCTAAGCTCTCGTCTAGGACCACTACGAAGTGGTTGATCTACGTTGGGGGCTTGTACATCTACAATTCTCCTCATAAGTTGATCATCACTCGCCTATCTCAAGTAATACTCTACTGTCCGTTTACAACATCACTTCTGTATCTGGGACCATTGATACATAAATCGATTCGAGTTAATGTAAATACGTACTAACCTCTTGGTATTCTAGTCGCCTTGGAATCATTTCGTGGACCTGCGAAACTTCCAGTGGTCTGCGGAGTGTCCAAATACCACCGTCTGGCCATTGCTACATAATCGGACGTTCGTGATACGACAACTTTCATAAGGTCACTCCGAGCTATCTCCGAACCACAATCAAAACATTTCCTTATCAGAGCTAGTAGACGAGACAAGGTTTGGGACCTGCATGATTGAGGTCGAGAAGCGGTTGTATTTCCGCCGTATGTACGCATTATGGTTGGTGGATGTTAAGCAGAATATCGATGCAATACTACCATGTTCTAGTGAATCATGACTTCGAGACAAGAATTCAGAATCGACGAGCTTGACTGGAGTGAAGGACAAAGGCAATGGTATTGGAGCGCTCCCCTTTTCGCTAATATATAACAATCTCATACTCCTTTGGAGAACTGATGTGCCAGACTCAGAGTATAACCTCAAACTTCTCTCGGCGTACGGGTATCGAGATACCATATATCTGGTAAGTCGATAAATATCAAGGTCGTAAAGGTAATCATTCAACCTTATGTACAACATAGCCGATACGAGGGAAATGCATTCGAATACCATTCTCCAACTCGATCACAATTTCTCTTCTCGACAGTCCGATAAGTGTTCCTATCTGACTTCTGTTACGTGGTTTGGCACTGGTCATTGTTAGTCGAACCTCTATTGTTCACGAGGGCACTTACTCATCGTTTGTGTTGACATCCACCTTGGTGCCATGCAACAATCCTGTTGGATCTTCAGGATCAACACCGATTTCTGGAGCTGCATACGGGGCGCTCAGAATCTTCTTCTTAGCATCTTCTGCACTGATCTTCGGGGCATCGTGTTCCGCGTCGTTGGTTGGCAATCCTTCGATCCATTTATATACTTTGGGGAAGTTCTTGTTGGAAAACCCTGGCTCCTCACCAATTCCAAGTGTCTGGAAAGCCCACTTGACGATCCACATGGCATGAATGTCGGCCATCGAGCATTCTGATCCGTTGATCCAGGGCCCAGGCACCAAAATCTCATTCTCAAGCATATCAAGCAATGATTTGAATTCGGCTAAGCCATTTGGTCTCAAATCTGCGAAGTCTGGGCGACTAAATACGGCAAAGAGATCTTGACGTTCTTTTGCGACTTCAGGCGTGATCAACTTAGCTGGTACAATGGGCAATGCAATCCAGAATGATCGATATCCCATAGCCTCGTAGGCGTGATCCGATGGGCTGGTGGGAAGTGCCTGATCTCGGAAGATATGTTGAACTGCATCACAGAAAGCTCGGTTGTCGCAATAGACGTCTTTGCCGATAGAGTTAACGGGAACACGTCGGTATGTAATGCCCAAGTCTGTAAGAATGGGTCTTGGCTGAACAAATGGTTGTTCACAGCACTCGAATGGAATCTTGCATGCATTCAGCAGATTTCGTGCTTTTTGCGCATTCGGTGCGAATTGATAGTCCTGTTGCATGTGAGTGGTGGTTCATTGTGCAATGTATCGCACTCACCCATGTTATTACCGAGGGCATGCTATTAGAACCCATGATGTCGATTTGAGTTGGATTGCTGGAAAAGGACTAATATATCAACCACGATTTGTTTCAGCACACTCAGCCTTACTTCACGTCAAGACAGTTGCTAGTATGTACAGGAAATGAACGACCACTCTTCTGGATATACACGAATATACTTATAAGATGTCATCTTGACTCCGCATGCCCGATGAAATGGATATGCGGGGAAGTTCTAGATCGATGCCAAACTTCGATCAAGCAAACAACCACAGTATCTGATATTCGATCTGGTGTTTCGGTTTTTGTCATCCGCAGGCTGAAACTATACTTGACATGGTCGCGGGGGCTTGTGGGTTGTACCGAGTTGTCTACCCCAAGAATCGGTCAAGCGTACTCACGTGATATTTCCGACGTTATGTTTCATAGGCCAGATCTTACAGTCACATGATGTGCGGTACCATTATTCCAAATCAAGTATGCTTGTTTCGGGAGGTGTTTTGCTTGGACACCGAACTCGCTGAACAGAATGGTGTCTTGTTTATCCATTCTCGTAGCTTGGCCGAGATCGTTCGGGAGTCGGAAATTTGTAGGAGATGTCGATATCATTCGGAAGTTAGCAAAGGTTATCATCTTTATCGGACTCGGTTGCAGAGCCGCTTGTATGTTTGGTGTACTCCAGGGGAGTGTTCTGCTCTGGTATGTCACAAGCAACATGTAGTTCCAGAGAACGAGGTTGCCTTGTCTGTAGTTGAAATAAGTTCCAAACTCCCAGCTGTAGACTCTGTAGCTATTCCCAAGGCTCTCGCACTGTGTTTTGATAGATGAAGTAGACATACTGTGCCTGCACATTGCTTCTATGGATTCGTGATAGTGAGGGATGATGGACACTTTCATGAGTCGAGAGCGATATGAGAATTGTTCGGCCATAGTAACATTCCGCAGGCGCTCAGAGCAGCAGATGCGCCTGCACAAGGCGACCACCAAGGCCCACTTTTCTTGATGATTATATTCCACCAGAACACAAACTCCTTCACCAATGACTAGACTCCTGCCTTCAATGGCAAGCCTACGTAGCTCAACTGTGCGCTCACGCCTTTCTAAGGTTCACGCCTTTCGAAGACGTGAGAGAGGCCCTACAGCTCTGACTACGCTGGCGGAATCTACGAGGGAAGGACGTAGGTGCTCTTCGGCTAATATAGTTCGAGGAGCACCGAACCTTTTTGTCTTTCTGGGAAACGTCCCGTATTCGAATTGCGACGGGAACGGGGGTTTGTTTTTGTTTCTTCGTGGGTTGTGCGAACACAAGGTGCCCGTGCATCGAACAGCCATGCGCAACAGCCATCATAGAACACAGTCGCATTCGCTTAGCAAGTAACCCGATCGAAACATCGCGACCTGATGTCTGCTGTACAAAACTCCCTTGGTGTGTGCATACAATTCTTCAAAATCGGAGTAGTCGCAGGTCATCCTGAAGATGACTGCCGATCAGAGTCGCTCTTGCCTTTTTGACATTTCCCGATGATAGCAGGGATGTTTCCTAAGCCATCTCTGGCCTCCTCAGACAGGACATATTCGACCGATATCCATCTTCCAATCGTGCGCCACCTCTTGAAGGCCAATGTGGCACTTACGATCGCTATGGGCCATATGTGCCTCCATACTGTACTGACAGCGCACGCGTAAGTTTCTTGTTGTCGCCGAAACAAATCTGAATTCGTACATATCTTGTGTAGCTTGGTCGGTACTGATATTTCGACCCAGCGTTCAAGTGATTGACATTTTGAACAATCTTTGCCTCGTACAATGCACGAGCATGATAACAGTCCAGGACATGGGCCGAGATATCCCCATGATCAACTTGGTTTGAGAAATGGTATGGTTTGTTGCTCGACACACCACGGTGAGGTATGATAGTCGAGTAAAGCTCTATGTCGTGTCACGGGGTTGAGCTCGCTTGCTACAATCCGTCTGTCTTCTTCTTCTTTGAAAACTTCCAGGACGAGACGATTGTCATATAATCTGACTTCGTGGAGATGTCAAAAGCCCAAGAGCAATATTGCTGTTGTCAGGATACAATCCTTTGCCTTTGATGTTGAGTAATAAAACCAAGCTGACTCCGGACGTCAATCAGGAGTGACGGCGGAATCTCGATAACCGATCGGAGGCGAGCTCGGTAATTAAGGAGACCAATGAGATAATATCCGATCTCGACGTCGGCTCGCTGGCCATTAAGCTCAAGCTTATGCCGAAAACGGCCATCTCTGGTACGATATCTCATGGAAGTCCAGTACTGATACGTGTCGCACAAATACGAACTGTGAGCAGAGCACAAACCATACGAGCCAAATAGTAATGAGCGGTCTCCGAACGGGTATTATTCGATTTAGACTCATGTCGGTCAAGCACTAAAGAATGTATAGTCTTCGAAGCGGCATCCGCTCATTGGCTTATTTGTGCATTCACACTGACAACCATCTACGCCATCCATCAATACATATACGTGCCATTTATCGTTTCTCCGCTTCGAAAGATTCCAGGTCCAAGATTGTTTGCAGTCACACGCTGGTGCTTGGCTCTGGAAGACTGGAAGGGTGCCAGAACCTCCTTCATTCATTCTTTACATCACAAGTATGGTCCAGTGGTAAGAATTGGTCCAAATGAAGTCGCTTTCAACTCACTCTCAGCACTTCGAACCATATATGGAGCTGGATCAGGATTCGAAAGACCAGCGTTCTACCGTATGTTCGATGTGTACGGAAGACCGAACCTGTTCACATTAGGACCATCTACTGCACATGCTAAGCGCAAGAAATTGCTCAGTCATGCTTACTCAAAAAGCTCTGTGCTGACGGGTCACAATGCAAAGATTGTTGAAGATAACGCAGCACTATTTCTTCAACTTCTAGGTGATGGGTCCATATCCAGCAGCGAGATATTTACCAGTCTGCACTTTTTCTCCTTGGATAGTATCTCACAATTCGTATTTGGAACCAGATATGGAGGCACACAATCCCTCAGAGGCAAGAAGAAACATCAAGCTCTCTTGCATGATATCGTCGATCCCGCCAGACGTCAATTATCTTGGTTTGCTATACACCTTCCTGCCTATACCAAATGGCTCTACACTCGAACCGGACTGATGGAAACTTTTATAACGCAGCTGGGCCTCTTACCCATGCAGAAGCCGGCTGTATATAGTGGTATCAGAGTACATACTCTCCAAACATGGACCGACTTCGAAGCTGCTACCGATAAATCTGACGCACCACTGTCTCAAGCTTCCATCATGGACAGATTGTGGAAGCACCTACAAACTGGTGAGGAACCTCGTCTAGACGGCCTTGATATTGCTTCAGAAACAGCAGATCAACTACTAGCCGGCATCGATACAACGAGCAATACACTCCTTTTCCTAATATGGGCCCTCTCCCTCCCTTCGAACAAAAAGTATCAGGACAAACTTATAGCCGAGCTCGACGCCCTTCCAGCCTCGGCTTGGACGAAAGAGAAGATTCTGCCTGTGGACGCTGCCGATAAACTCTCCTACCTCGATGCCGTAATCAAAGAGACGCTCAGAATATACGCTCCCTTACCGGCATCGGAACCGCGCTCTCTCCCAACACCGAGCATCATAGATGGATATGATATCCCCGCCCATACAGTCGTCAGCATGTCGCCATACTCCCTCCATCGCAACGCCGAAATATACCCCGACCCTCTAACGTTCAACCCTGATCGGTGGCTAGGAAAATACAGCGACGTAACTGAGATGAAGAAATGGTTCTGGGCTTTCTCCAGCGGTCCAAGGATGTGTATCGGAATTCAGTACGTCACGACATCGCAACCCTCTCATCTTTTATGTATATTCTGAAAGCACTCATTCCCGTATATGTAACACCGACCTGAAGGGGCAAATGCTAATGACATACCCCCTTACTAGTTTCGCCATGGCCGAGATGACAACCCTTCTCGCCGCGGTATACAAAAACTACTCAACATGTATCCAAGAACGACAAAGGGGTATTAGTCCTGGTATCATCAGTCGGTTCGAATTGTTGTATGATGAAACGTATGAGAATGTACAGGTGAGTGACATAGTGTGAAACTTGACAAGAGATGATCATGCGTGTACAAGTGACTGATGTGCTGACTATGTATGCTCTTTGCTAGGCACATGCTTGCTATATTGATTTCAGCAAGCGGCGATCTTGAGTCGAGGGCTGCGCGGAGGAGGTGAATAATTGGAAGTCAAGTCACGCGATGGTACATTGGGCGAGAACGGTAGGCTTATCAGTTCTTTGTAGATGCTCATACTATCACACGAAGAGATGTTGAGCGTAGCTATGACTAGATGAGTACAATAAGCGAAAATGTGAGGGAAACAAGCATGACTCTGTATACCACAATTATCCTCACATTTCCGATCTGCTAATCTCTAGAGTGGCATTCGTCGCGACTCAAATAGCGAGCAACGTCGTCTCGAGTACTTACAAAGCTGAAATGTAAAATATATCGATTGAAGCAATGACTGTCCCGAGGTCTGGATGTTTGTTCCACAGCATAGAATACGATGACGTAATTGTTGATCGATCTCCGCTGTCTCCATGTCCCTGAGTCTACAGTCCACATTAACCCTACCTTCATATCTTTGAAGGACACTTGTTGTGATAGAGCGCTGGCTCTGATAGAGCATGTCCAAAGGATTTCCAATACATGCTGCTTATCAAAGTCTACTGACCAAAGGACGACTGTTCAAGAACCCGGGGCAAGCGGCTCTGGTCGGTCAACTTGGGAAGCTTCAGCATTCACTAACAATAGGAACAAACCCAAGCGCACCGAATGAAGCTCTCCTAAACAATGGCTTCTACATCTATGGAGATGTCGGTACGGGGAAATCTCGTATCGCAGATCTGTTCACCGCGACATTGCCGACAGAAATATCCAAACGACGTACACACTTCCACGAATTCATGATAGATACACACATGCGTCTACACCGCGCACGATCCAAATCAGGCTATAGTGGTGACCCTCTTGTCCAAATAGGTCAGGAGATTCGAGACGAGTCTCGTGTGCTCTGTCTGGATGAATTCCAAGTGAGTGACATCGCAGATGCGATGATCCTCAAACGCCTCTTCGGCGCAATATGGTCAAGTGGCGGCGTCCTAGTCTCAACCTCTAATCGACATCCAACCCGACTTTACGAAAACGGACTGAATCGTTCGCTCTTTTTGCCGTTCATAGCTGAACTCCAGAATCGCTGCGAGGTCTGGAAGTTGGAAGGAAACCAAGACTATCGTCTGAGCAATTTCCAGTCTCGTCCCAGTGAGAATATCTGTTTCTTCACGAACGAGGCCGAATTTGAGAGTTCTCTGTCAAAAGCAACGAGTAATCTCCCATTGGAGCCTGTTGTAATCCCGGTAATGATGAACCGCAACTTGATGGTTTATGCTGCTCAGCATCCCTCACAATCTGCCTCTAATGACAAAAAGATCGTTCACGCTACATTTCATAACCTCTGTGAAGCTACACTCGGAACGTCAGATTATCACGCTCTCTGCAAATTCGCACATACAATTTATCTATCCGGTCTTCGACAGTTCAAGGCCGATGAACTGGATTTCGTCCGTCGATTCGTCACGTTGATCGATATAGCGTATGAGTCTAAGACTAGAGTGATATGTCTCTCGTCCGTACCAATGGGAGGTGTGTTCAAGAACATTATCCAGCCGGCCTCATCCTCAAGCGAAGACTCAGACAACAATAGACCTACCATAGTGCCGACAGGAGAGCTACGTAAGAAACTTCTAGAGAGAGATCTTAGTGTCAAGAAAGAAGGAGGAAGTAGCTCTAGTATGATGAGTACATTTATCGGTGAGATGGAATGGAGCGCAACAGGACTTAAAGAGGCGTCTTTGGCAAGTGGTGGAGCAGGAGAAACAGATGCGAGATTTGCAGTTGGGAGAGCGGTATCGAGATTGTTTGAGATGAACTCTCAGGGTTATGGTCTCGTAGATGAGGATTAGAGTACCTACGAGAATTTGTACAGTCATTTCGCATGTGTGGACTAAATGAAGACAAAGATAGAGGTTTGATAGATTCTTGTTAAACAATGTAAATCAAAGGGAAAACCCTCATTCGCAGACTCAATGATTGTCAGCAGAGACTGTTAACCTGCTTCAATGACCATTGTGGTGAAAAGGAGATGAAAACATACCAACATCAGGGCAAACCCTCGCACTCTTACTCAGAGCCTTGCTTACTGGTGACAAGGCTGTTAGTCTCCCAAAATGGTGTTCTAGACGCCTTGGCAAAAATCCCACCTTTCTTACCTTCACTGCATCTTATCAATCCAGCACCCCGCTTCCACCAACCTAGGCTGAAATCCGTTGACAGCACAACCACACATCACTTCCTCGCTACACCAACCATGTCATATCCAGGCGCTAACTACAACGGAGGTCAAAACCATGGTGGTCACGGGTACCAACAGGGGTACCAGCCGCAAGGAGGATACCAACCACAATATGGACAACAACAATACCAGGGAGGACCACCACCGCCTCGTCAAGACATGATGTACGAAGGTCCTGGTGCCGGAGGATACAATAGTCACGTAAATTCCTATGGTGCTCCTCAAGGTCCTCCTCCAAATTGGGATAACAGACCACAGTATGGCGGTCCTCCAAATCCTGATCTTATGCAGCAACAGCAACAACGTGTTCATGGTCCTCCGCCGCCACCAAGTGGTAATCAGAACTTTGGTGCAGGAGGTATGCAGTATCAGTACAGTAATCTTCAGGGTAAGAGAAAGGCTCTCTTGATTGGTATCAATTATTTCGGCAGCAAGAATGAGTTGCGTGGATGTATCAATGAGTAAGGTGGTCCTAGCTTCACACGTATGACTTACTGATCATTCCCTCTAGCGTTCACAATATGGTTCGGTTCTTGTGCGAGAAATATCGTTTCAAGCAAGACGATATGGTCATTCTTACAGACGATCAAACTTCTCCTCGCGCAATTCCAACTCGACAGAACATCCTCGCAGCAATGCAATGGCTCGTGGCCGGCGCACAACCCGGTGACAATCTGTTTCTGCATTATTCCGGTCATGGTGGTAGAACTGAAGATCTCAACGGTGATGAAGAAGATGGCTACGACGAGTGTATTTACCCTGTCGACTTTGAACGAACTCAACCCGGCCATATTATCGACGACATCATTCACGATATTTGCGTCAAGCCACTTCCACCTGGATGTCGATTGACCGCCGTCTTCGATTGTTGTCATTCCGGCAGTATCATGGACATTCCTTACATGTACTCCACCAAAGGTGTTCTCAAAGAGCCCAATCTCCTCAAAGATGCCGGTCAAGGTCTGCTAGGAATTGGCACTGCTTATCTTCGAAATGACATGGGCAGCATGATGTCCGGAGCTTCCAATTTGTTCTCACGAGTGACGCACGCAGCTGGAGGAGATCAAGAGAAAGTCAAGCAGATGAACACTGCACCAGCTGACGTTATCTGCTTTACAGGATGTAAGGATACTCAAACATCGGCGGACGCTTCGATTTCAGGTCAGGGTCAAGGAGCTATGTCGTATGCTTTTAGAGAGGCACTTAACAAGGCTGGTGGAAATTTGAGTTATCTTGCTCTGCTCAATGCTGTTAGGCAGGAGATGACGGCTGGAGGGTATGAGCAGAAGCCTCAGCTGAGTGCTTGTCACCCGATTGACTTGAACTTGCTGTTTACGCTATAGTCGGTTGCGGCAATCACTCATGTCGTGACAATGTTGTTATCTCGTCAGATCTTCAAGTGACAGCTTTGGATCCGTACTATTGACTACATACATACTGATTGACTGCAAGGTGCGTTTCATGGAGGATAGATTGGAATCTTGGAGAAAACGGTATCAATAAATCAAGCACGATCAGGTCTTTTCCTTTCAATACATAAAAGCAGCATGTGGCTTGTGGCTTACCCGTTCAATGAATCGTTCATGTTACGTGTATTCCTAGTTATAGATACCACTCACTTAATTACGAGTACATGTAATCCTTGAACATCGTATAACCCTCTTCTGGTAGTTCTTTTCCGGAATTTCTGATTTCTGATTACTGGCTTCTGCTAACTACATACATATGTATACGTGTAGGCTTCCGGACAGGTCGGGTCCGAGTTAGACTGATCATGCTTCGACCTAACCCGCTCGGGTCGGATTTAAAAATACATGTAAGGCTAAACCAGAACGACCTGCCAGCCGGTCGGATCAAGTTGTATTCAAAAATGAGTGTTAGAGTACACCTAGAGCGCGAATCCTGAATCCGACCCAGGTTTACACATGTGTATGTATCTAGAAGCCTATACTACATGTATACATATATGTACATGTATGTCATAAATTTAAATATCATCATCTGGCCCTTTCTACTCCGAAAAATATGCTTGAAGTGAAGATGTACCAAGTCATTTAGAAGCACATGTACCACACACTCATGTATATCATTGCTTCGTATTCGACTCCCCTCATACGTAATTCGAGACCTACATGTATCCATCTGTCTCTACACGCATGCAGCACGAAGCTTCAAGCAGACCCCGTCAGGTCGAGCCAGGCCTCTAAATGGGTCCGGGTTGGATTGGGTTGGATTGACTTTATTTCTGAACCCGATCCGGGCGGGTTGGGTCAGCCCTATACATGTATGAACCCAACCCACAGCTCGATGGTCGAGCTGTGAAAAATCATCCGTGCAGTCATGCTGAAAACTTATGGATCGATCATACATCTTGAGATATGGCCCTCGCTGAATCTAGTATATGAATTCAGTCGTCCATTGAGCGTCCATTGACAAAAGTCCTCGATAGATCCAAGGCCAATTAATTAATTATAATCAAGTATTTGATTTTCGTCGACCATCATCAGATTCTCATCAGACTTTCGTCTGACGTTCGTCTGACCTTGGTACTACTAAATCTTCTGTTCGACCCATGTTGGGTTGGGTTAGGTTCAAACTTCAACTCCTTCATTTCTCTGAAGTACATATAGATGACTGTGTGCTGGCGAATCGATGCGCTGATTCATATAATCGCTGAGGAGACATAGTAGAGCGAAACACCGCGATAACCCAATCCAGATAAGTTTGGGAGGGATTCGCCTTGGCGAGAGCGTGATTTCGTACAATTAATTTTGTTTGCTTAGCGGGCGTGATTTACATGTGTGCATACATAAGTAACAGTAGACGAGTTTCTGGGTTCGAAATATACATGTATCTGGTAGCGCACTGTCGATGGATGTAGGAATTTACATGTACGTATGTTGTAGATTTGGGAAGGAGTAAAGAGAAGTGCCCGGAACTTAGAATTCTGTACGGAAGGAGCGATGCCAAAAGAAGATTTTCGCTCTATCCTACAATTTGTATGCATGTGTACGTGCGTTTTGGAGGCTCACCTTCAAATCTATGTACATGTATATATATGTATTTGTACGATTCATGTTCCATAATGTAGGCTTCTGAATGAGCCCAGTCTGGGTTAAGGGTTCCGGGTTGGGTTAGGGTCGGGTTGACTATACCTTCAACCCAACCCAACCCAGCCCAACCCATCCGGAAGCCTAACTACATGTATACATACATATATGTATGTAACAGGTGGAAGGCGAAGCACGATACACGGAGTAGAGCGATCGAAATTAGTTTCCACACCGTGCATATTACAGAGGTATCAAGTCCGGAGTAGGTCGCAACTCGCGAGTATTGGGTTACACTACATACATATGAGACGGGTCACAGTGTGAGCTCATGTTGTCATTCGCTACATACCTCGTGTGGGTTGATGGTACATATCTGGTCTGATTTATAACCAGTCATGCCCATGCTCCTACTAATGACATAGAGAAAGCTCCTGCAAGAACCAGCACACATGCAACCACACGTCTTCTGCCAGCGAGTAATTTCCAGCTGGCGTCGCTAAGGAAATCCTCGTGCAACAAATCCACCAAAGATGCAAATATCAGTAATCCAGATGATATTGCATTCATTACTCCGACCATCAGGAGCCCAGTGGCTGAATCCGGGCTGTACAATGTATGGGTTGCGATACCGATCACTTGACCAACTGGCGTGGTACAGCCATACGCAAGTGCCATGAGCCATGGCTGATAAGAGCCGCGTTTGTGACTTTGCCAGTCGATAGTAGCAATACGTGAGCCGAGTGCAAGTCCTTCGAACATTTGGTGGAACGAAATTGCGATTAGGAGGACAATGAAGTCGTCCCCGATTGCAACAGCCAATGCCATACCAATGAAGACGCTATGGAAGAGGATACCGAGTTCTAATAGCAGACACTGGAGAATTGCTCGTTTTTGCAGTTGTGAAGATGTCGTTTCTGGAGTTTCGATGATATGTTGGTCAGAGTGTCGAGCTAATGGTGTCAGTCTTGAGATCAATAGTATGATTCCGTCACTCACCTTCTCGTGTCTGCTCTAGCTGCTGATCTGTCTTTTCGGAACCAGAGGTACATGCCTCTACATCCATGTTCATCATACTCACAGGAAAAGCACAAGTATGTCGTCCAGTGAAGGCCATTTCCACCACTGTGATAGCAAACACCGCCGCGAGAGCAATGGCCCCAGCCATCGCAGGATACGTCTCAGACCAAAATGTTGGTAAGCATGGATGTGTCAGTGACACAAACGCGGTTGGAAGTAGATGAACAAATGCTGTCGCGATGAGAACACCAGTTCCGAAATGTCGCGCAACAAACAAGAACTTAGGCGGTATTCGAAATTGAGGAAACCTGGTAGCAATAATAGGGAAAGCACATGCTGAGGCAGAAACAAAGAGAATTATGAGAACGGAGCCAATATGAAATGGCAAGTCGTATGTGTCGATATCAGTGGTCCCAGCGCTTGCACACGTACTCAAGGGTGATTGCCGTATACGTAGAGAAGCCATGATTGCTCCGTATATAGAAATAACGAAGCTGAAGTCTCATCTAAACCAATAGATCGATATCAAAGTCATATATGAGACGGAGCGGAACGGGGAGAAATACCTTGAGCCAAGATGCCATGGCTTAGCATACCGTCATCGACGCTAATGCAGGAAAACTCTATTAATTGAGAGTGTCAGGTGCTCAATGATACATATGTATGCGCCAGCCATTCGTAGGTTCTATTTTGTCCTCAGAGTCGCGCTCGTCGTGGTGCCGGACCGATATTTCAGAAGTGAGGACATTGAAAGCGGGAAAGAAGGACCTGATTACGAAGTTTAGGCAACGAACGGAAAATATTGGAGTATTTCTTGGCATTCGACCATCATTTCCAGGTGCTCTCTCAGCATTGTCACCTTGACGTCTCTGGCAGTTTTCACAACTAGGAGAAATTTCAAATCCTGCTCATTCTTCATCGGAAGAAGAGATCGCATGTTCTGCGACACTCGCATACGCTCATCATGTCTCGACGTCGGATCTCCATCTGAACCTCATACAGTCTTACCTCTATGACTACTCTCGAGTAGATCAGATCTTGGACTATTAAATGCCACCGCTGCTTCTGGAATATATGCACAAATGCAAGAGATTCAGGAATGGAGAAGCTTGATTGTTCTTCGATTCATTCGACCGCGCGACATGAATCACCGAGCTCCGTCCATCAGAGCACCAAAACGCAAGAGTAAAAAACCCGTATCTGCTCATATGGCATGGAACACCAGTATTGACATCTGATGTCTCACGAATCGCGACTCCTCTTAGTGTATCGTCTGAGAAGCCACCACAAAGGTGTAGGGGCGCTCCTCTTTCGCTCTACCTTTCACTTCAGACATTCAATCTCATGTAGTTGCTCTTTAGCACAGGTCAGGACATGTGCGGTGGTTGGGTCGTGCAAGGTCAGTCAATGCTCATCATGACTGTTGGTCTGAGGAGTATAAGTCTAGGGCGCGAAAGAGGTCATCTCTTCTAGAGAGCATCAAGCCCTGCAAAACCCGAACCGCACCTGAATATTGATGTGGTCAGCCGAAGCGTGAACGCTAAACGCGCTTTTCCGGAGATGTAGGAGAAGACGTCTGATGGATATGTCTGCTTCGGTGCACAGAAACCTCAAGAGAAACTCGCAAGAAGATATTACCTTGTCATCGACTCGATATGACATGATGGCGAAGGATGGTATCGCGAATACCTCCACAAAAGACAGACACTCCATACCTATCTCCGTATCATCCTGTAGGTCAGCACTTCTTGTGTCCGGATCGTTATCGATCATCTCTTATCGGTAGATCTAGAGGTATCATGGGGTTTCGCCGCTCTCCACCAAACCTTTCTCTGCTCTCTTCGGAGCGTTCGAATCATCAAGATCGGAGTATCACGTATCGCCTTCAGTCTTCGACTATATTGAGATGGGGCACTTTTCAAATCACAGCGAACTCTGTCCATTATATTAGACTGTTCATGGTTGGGTTCACCATATCTTACCTCGTCTTTATATAAGTCTTGGTTCACTCTTGACTCTGGACTCATTCTTGCAGCTGTGATAGATATCTGGATCTTCAGCATCCGATGTCTTGTTGCTTATTTATACCTCTGATCGCATTGGGTCAATGGTATCTCACTCACGTGTCATGATGAATTGTTCACCAAGGTGTCTCATTTGCTTGTGAAAAACCATGTTTCTCTCCGCTATCACAAGTCAAAACGTGGTCAGAGTAGCATTAGACAGGTTACCGATGAAGGGGTTGTATTAATACACTATGGAAGTACCAGACCCGCTCCCTCAAGTCAGCCCGATTACGATTATTTCGATTATGCCATGAGTCAATAATCAAGCTGTGATTTTGACATACGTCTCGCTATTGCTGTCTCCATCAGGCCGACAACAACGAAACACTCTGCTACCGCGTTCACAATGGCGGATATGCACTCTGTTCCTTCTCAATCTTGTGCTTCAACTCCTCCTTGTCCATAAGCAGACTCGTGATGTTCGCATTCAAGGCATCATTGAGGACCTCCAATTGTGTGATTCGATTGCGCATTGTTTCATGCTCCTTGTCGAAACCGTCCACCCTCTCAATCAGATTCTGGACGTTTACAGCCGCGATCTGCTGTTCCGTTTTGAGTTGGGCTTCAATTCGGACCCACTCCTTATTCGTTTCGTGCAGTAGCGCAGTGAGTCGTCTTTCCTTAGCTAGCTCCTCTTGAAGGATTTCGTTTTCATTGAGGACTTGGATATTGTGATCTCTCAAAACATTGTTGTTTTGCATAGTCTTGACGAGCTCACTGCGGAGGAACTCGAGATCATTGGACGCAATTATTGTCAATTTGGAGATTGTGTCGTCGCTTGGCGTTGTTGATGAAGTTGATGGGCTGAGACGCAAGTTGTCGTTGCCAGGCTAAAGCAATTCAGTCAGCGAGGTCTTCATTTGTATGAGTTGATAAGTCTTACGGTGGAGTTCTCATTCAACGATCCGGCTGAGACTGCGCCTTCAACAAATTCTCTCGACTGAGACGACATCTTGAGTGGTATTTGTCTGTTGTCCAGGAATTAGCCTTACTGCTAACGCGCGAATTTCGCAATGGGAGAAAGAAGCACTCACAAAGGTTGCGTTCAATTTTGGGACTAACAAGACGAAGATAGAGTGAGGGTGAAGATGATGTTCATATCCAACGGGTTACGCGACTAAGTGTTCTGTATCATCACTGCGACAGTGAATCCTATGGATTGTGAATGACTGCACCAAGCGTCCTCCAAGAAACGATGAATCGAGACGAGATTTTGACACTCTTGCTCGCGCTCTCAACAAGAACCTACATCCTGACTGTGTGCCAATAATAACAATATATACAAAAACGGACCAACATCTCAGCCAAAGGGTCAAACCATAGACTCGTATGGCTAGTTCTACCGTATCAAGATTCAACGAGAAGATTTGTTGAGCTATTCACAAAGGTGGATAAATCATCTTGCTCTCCTCCATCTTGTTCTTCAGGCTCTCATTCTCGTTTAACAGACCAGAAATTCTCGCATTAAGCGCGTCATTGAGATTCTCAAGTTGTCTAATTCGATTGAACAGTGTCTCATGGTCCCTATCAAACTTGTTCACCTTCTCGCTCAAAGTCACAGCATTAGCAGTAGCTATCTCTAGCTCAACCTTGAGATTTGCTTCGATCTGAGCCCATTCGTTACAAGTTTCGTGCAACAAGGCAGTAATTCGTCTTTCATCCAATAATTCCTGCTCGAGCTTGTAGTTATCGCTGACGATCTGGATGTTATGGTCTCTGAGAGTATCATTGTTCTGTGCGGTGGATAAGAGTTCGTTTCGAAGGAAATCAAGGTCGTTTGACGACAAGATGGTCATTCTGAGGGCATTCGTGCCAGAAGATGGTTCTGACGCGATATTGGTGGCTGTTTTGGATGTGGAGCTGTACTCTATGTTCGATGACTTGGAGGGTGTATCGTGTCGGTCGCCGTCATCATTGCCCTGGTATAGGAATCAGTGATCTATTGACTCGGAGATGGAGTGCCGGCTTACATTGGAGATCTCCTTGTGGAGCATTGTAGGTCCAGCGGCGGTGGAAGTTTGAATGTTCTTTGACATTTTGAGTCACCCTGACTAAGATGTAGCTGTCAGCCCCGTCTACATAATTCGCGTCGGTGCAGTCATCTCAGCAGGATAGGGTAGTACTCACGGAGGTATTGTCTTATGCTTTGGAACTGCGATAGCGACTAAGAAAACCTCACTTTCAAGAGGATTATCCTTGCTCCTCAGAGCGGTTTTGATGAAGAAACGGATGAAACCGATCGCAGGCAGAGTGGTCAGTCCATCAATTCGACTACCGAGTGCGCTGTACGCCAAACTGAAGAACACATACAGAACGGTCATCACGACTGAAGGCCTCCTGGACTTAAAAGCTCGCTCGAGATGTTGAATTGAACACTCATCCTCCTTGTGCGAGCTAATGGTGTTCCCAGCCAATTGGTACACCATAATCTGTATTCGAATAAAATTACCGTTGCACAGTTTCGAGTCAATTATTGAAAGATCATGTATACATACATCGGCAGTAAAGTGAAGTCCTACATCACGGAAACAATAGAAGTTCTGCTGCGTTCGAGATGAGGACGGATGATGGACTGTTAATTTGAGTCTAGTTCTTGCTTCTCTTATCAGAGCCTTACCAGATCGTCCCTTTACTTCCTTCAAGGGCTCTTAGATCGAACACTCGATTGCTGTTGTTGAAGAATGCGTTGTCTCACAACAAGTCTGACTCCACACTATTCTGTGTTCAGTCATCGCTGAGAGACGCTTATTTGCTAATCCAGCTCTAAGGAATCTAAACCTTACTCAGGAGTTATGGTGTGAAATGGATTGTTCTGAGGTAGGTGTGGTTTCGAGTATCTAGCTTGACACCAGGTGTATTCGATGGTTCCGGTGTCTCAGATCCTTCTGGACTCAATGAGAACATCGAGAACGCAAGAGGAAGTAAGTTCCGACAAGGATGATCGCCGACACACCTACAAAGGTGGGTAATCGCTCCGTCTTCTCTCACGTTCCTCTTTCAGCTCCCTCACCTCGTTCTCAAGTCCACGTATTCTTGCATTGAGAGCATCATTCGTGACCTCTAGCCCTGTGATTCGATTCACCAAAGGAGCGTTTCCGATTCTATTCGCTTCCACTTGTCGCACCAACTCGTTGATATGAGCAGCCGCAATATCTCTCTCAGCCATGAGTGAGGACTCAATTCTGGCCCACTCCATTCCTGCTTCGTGCAACATTGCTACCACATTCTGCTCTTCGCTCAAGGCGTTCGCAAGATTCTTGTTCTCCTCCACGAGCTGCAAGTTGTGATCCCTCAATATGTCGTTGTTTTGAGCTGCAATGATCAACTCATCTCTCAAGAGCTGTAGCTCGCTGGACGGAAGGATCGTCATCTTTGAGTTGCTGGAACAAGCTGGTGACGAAGCCGCTGCTTTGTTCGGCGTGAAATTCTGTGCATCTGGTCGGCTAGAATTAGGGACGCGCTCCGACTCCGACTTCGACTTTGATCTCAATGATCTGGTTTGAGACCGAGAGATATCATTCTCGATTACATCCTTGACACGAATTAGCACCTTGTCAGACCAGCAATAGGGGAAGGAGCAAGTACTCACACTATACTTTCGCTTGAGAACAGAAGAGAAGGACGACATTCTAGTCTCTGATGGTAGCTTGGCAAGCAAGGCAGGTAAGACAGTTAGGCTAACCCGGATGCCTACTATCACGCATTCGTTAGCCTCTGCCTCAACGCCCAATTCTCAAATCAATAAGGACAACTCACAGTGACACTTATCGAACAGCAAAGAAGGTGCAGAGACTAAGACAATATTACCAGGAGGTGAGTGCTGCTGTCGAGTTGAGTTAATTGTTGGTTTGATATATCAATCGTGGCGAATGCGATCAAAAGTCACGCGAGGTGCAGCAAACGATATGACCAACTCCCAACGACAACGAAGCACGCGCAGAAAATTTGTTGTCTCTGCGTGTTCCATGTGATGTATCACGACAGCAACAGACGCGTTTGTACTATATGTTTCGTTGCGTTGTGTTCTTTGGCAGGCTGGTTGATTTATACATGTATACACATATACATACATATATATACGAGGCTTCATCATTCAGGGGTAAGCATGGTAAGAACATCAGAGGAATAGAATGCGAAGAGTTTGATCAATACTAACGCAGTGTGCTATGAGGAGTGACAAAGTTATATAGCAGGCGGGACAGAGCGACGTTCAAACGTGTATCAAGGCTGAGATGAATGTTCGGATGGCACAGACAATTAGGAGATTGATGGTATCACGGGAACAGTTCAAGCTACTAAGAACGGCTCTTCAATAAGGCAAACGACAGTCTGTCACGTTGATATTTGCTTGACATGGCTATGAGTTTGAATGAACATACTCTGATACGTGGTGAAATAATATTGAATTATTAATGATGTCTACCGACTATGTCCGACATCATACCTAAATGCGTATCGAAGGGATGCTTCCGTTGCGTAAGTTAGAAGAGAACGCCAGCGCTATGCTTCGTCCGGCCTTCTATGACCAAAAAGATACAACCATCCTATCCTTTTGCGTTGTACTTGTCGTTGAATGCATTGACAGCTAGATCGTTTGTTAGCAAAAGCACTCGTATACCTGGGAACATGTGACTTACCAATAGCGATTTGCTTGTACAACCAATTGCGGCTGGACTCTTCAGTCACTGGAATGAAAGGACCATTGCTTCCACCCTTCAATCCAATACTCATACCGGTTCTTTCTTTGCTTATGGATTGTATGTCGGTCAATTTGACATCCCACTCTGTCCTCAATTTCCTCGATCTGATCATGAGGATTCTGTCGTACGTAACCATCACAAGCATGTCCTTTCCTTCAAGCTCGATGTGAGCTATATATTCTTCGTGGAAGTACTTGCCATCATCAGCAGTCTTCAACCAGAACTGGCCAAGTGCTTCGCGTTGTGAGTAAGGTCGGACAATACCATCCATACCAATGAAACGGCTCAGACGAACGCGATCAAGACCTTCGGCATCAAAGACTGTAGTAGTATTTCGTACACCCTCAGCCACGTTGGAAGCAAGATCGAAGGCACCAATTGCTGGCTTAGTAGCGAGACCTAAGAAACCCTTTCCAATACCCTTGATCAATCCTGCGGCCCCTTCTTTTTCTGCGCCCTCCAGCGGATGTCTAGCCAATCCACCAATACCGCTTGCCAAGCTAGCGGCAAATGCATTGCCTCCAGACGTGACACCATATAGTGCATGCTTCGGTCTGTTTCTGCTTTTAGACATTCTCCTCTGATCTTGGAACTCCTTGTCGAGTGTAGCTGCTGCCAGTCCTTTAGACATTGACCCCGTGAATTTTGCCATACTATCACTGAAGCCGAAGACTGATTTCTTGACAAAACTGCTTGCACCCTTTGCGATTCCGATACCCAGTTCCTGCGGACGATCTGTCATGACTAGACCTTGATATGGCTCGTAGAAGATATCTGCGACTCCGGAACTGATGTTGTTGAAAAGTCCGACAGGGTTACCCAGGAAGTCGGCTGACCCGAGAATGATATGAATCTGGCGCAAGAATTCTTGGGTGTAATGATTCTGGATATTGGTTATCAATGCTGGAATGGGTATCCTTGCATTCTCCAGCATCAACGCGTTGAGCTTGATTGGCGCATCATTGACATTACCTATTGACATGGTCATGACATTAACAAAGAACATGATTGGACTAGACGTCAATGTATCCTCAGCATTGACCCGCTCTGTTCTGACGAAAGACAGATCAAGCTGCATCGGCTGAAGGTGTAAGAGCTCAAAGTAGACATCTTGACCCTGCTCTTCTCGCTTTGGTTCAGGAATATCGAGGTTTTCGTCACACAACTTGCCTTCTTTTTCCTCTGACCATGATGCTCCAGGTACTTTGGTAAAGTCGAGCAGTGCGAATATAAAGTCTTCATCAAGCTCGATTGTAATCTGCTGTAGTAGTAGTGTAGCATACTTGATGTAAAGCACACCATAAGAGTCATCCTTAACACGAGTGACCATAGCGTGGAAAATTGGATGCGCTTCCATCTCTTTGCCAGTCTTCGGAACAACGCTAGGGTACAGTAATATAGGGAAGATTCCACCGTACAACTGGTTGTCAATTTGGACCCACTTGATAGTGGCATTGATGGTCTGATAGAGTTTCGAGTCGCCGTATTTGAAGTCGATATCACGGAACGTCATGTACAGCAGTTCCTTGAGGTGAATATTGACAAGTGAAATACCAAAACCAGCAAGACGCAGTTCGGCCTTGAAATTGACCTCCGACTCTACCTCTTTGACCTCAAATCCGCTTGAGGTAGTCGTCGAAGTCATTGATCCTGCAGTCTTTTGTCTATACAGGGATTTCGACTGCTTGTAGTTCGACAGCACCAAGGACTGGGTCGGACCATCTGCAACAATATTGATGTCAATCACTTTTATTGGCCCGTTGCGATCCTTTGGTGGAAGCTTGAATGGTATCAGATTGCCAATTTCTGCCAGCTTGACGTAACGCTCCTTGCCTCCGGATGTGATAACAAGTTCTTTGTTCTTAGAGGCAGGATAGTCCCAGGCATATGGCATTATGCTTCGCGGTGGAAGCTTATATCTAATAGGCTTCCATCCGCTGCCATTATCTTCCTCCTCGTCTTCTGCGAGATTAGGGTTTGCTTGGAAGAAAAGGAACTCGGTATCACTCTCGTTACGCATTGAGAACGGCCAATGTTTTGTCTCAATACTGAAATGAAGGAACAACGTGGCATCTTCGAGTATGATCTCAACTCTGACGAGCTGCTGTCGCTGACCGTGCTTAGCGACCTTGATGTGGGTCATACCAATATTGGACAGATTGAAAGGTGATGACCATTGATTGTTGGGTCCAGGGAAGCACATGCATAGCTGCTTCTGCTGACTTTGCTGCATGAAATAGAGAGGAAGCAAATCATTGTTCTTCAGGCTCATGACCTCGGATGAACCAGGCTCTCTGAGCTCGATATCCTCCCCAATCTTGTTCTTCAGTACGAAGCGTGGAGTCACCACAACAATCTTGGTCAAGTTGTATTTGCCCTCGCCTTCAGTCACTGACACTCCTGCAACCATTTCTTTCTTTCCATTGGCTGCTGGCAGTACAACTTCATAAGTGCTACCAATCGCGTCGAAACTTTGGGGCTTACTCCAAGACGAATCCCCAATCTTGATCATAGATCGATTCTTCCGATCATCAGTTGGATAAGAGAACATGTATGGCAACGCTTTCCTAGTACTCGAATCCATTTTCATACCTTGATTGCTGGCGGCTTTGGAGCGGAAGTAAGCCTGAGGCTGAACACCCATCTGACTTCCTGTTCGATTCAAGATCAAGTATGGACTGTACACGGACACTTTGAATGCCCCACCACTGTCCTTGATATTCGTGTAGTGAAGTTTGAGCCTCAACTCTGCACCGGAATCGCTTTTCAGATGAACATCCTTCTCTCTTCTAAAGTCTTCCTGAGTATTGCTATTGATGATAGCGAAATCGCTTTGCTTGAAGATTGTATCCTCAAGCTCGACACTCAACAACAATAGATGAGACAACTCAACAACATGAACTGGACTGACACCTCCCTTGCGCAAAAAGTTCGTCCAATCCTTCTTAGTATTCTTGTCATAGATACGGTATTTAAAATCGTATGGCAGCAAGTTTTGAACTTCAACAGGCGCTGATATTTGAATGCGCATGTACGGATATATCTTTGTCATAGGATCTTTGTCATCAAATGCTGCGTGCATCTGGAAGAAGAATGGAGGAGATTGATCGTTGTTCTCAGCCCGACAGGTGATAGCCCGTGTCGACTTCTTAAGAAGGTCTTTCCAGAAGAGCCTCTCATTGGACCACCCATACCCGAATCCTTGATCCGGTCGAACTAGCAAAGAGTGAACGAAAGCAGCTCCAATAGGTGCTGGTCTTCCTTCTCCAGGTGGGATCTTCTCAATCTTGAGTAGGTCGCCCTCTTCAGGGCTGAAAACCCCAACCTCGATCGGAATCTGAGTTTTGTTCTCGACTAAGAGTGGAGATCGGAACGTGATGTATTTGACATTGTCTGATCCGAGACGTACTTCAACCAGCATTCGATGTTGTACTTTGTCTTTCCGTGGTTTTAGATTGTACAATGTTTCACCCTCTCGAATGACAGGTATACGAGTTATACTGTCAAATCCACTCCCTTCGAGCTTGACACCAACAAGACCAGCATTCCCCTCTGGGGAAAGATTCTCTCTCATCGATGTTGGATCTTCGAATCGCCATGGATATTCTTCTCCTTCACTCAATTTTGCAGCGGCACCATTCTCGTCTTTAACCTCGGCCCACACGCTGAGATCAAATCCAGTATAGTTCCTGATACGATACGGAGCATCTTGTATTCGTGGCTTTGATAAAATGTCCTCTTCCGTAGACAAGAAGTCAAATGACTTCGAGGCTAGCGCAATAGTTGCTGATGTGATCGTCAGTTCCATTGTTTTGTGAGAATACAGTTCCATGGTCAATACTTCGGGGTTCTGCTGTTTCGCCATGTGGAAGCCAAGCTGCCACGGCTCGATAAGAGGTTCCCAGGCAGACTTGGAGAAGTTGTATACGTTGAGGAAGGTATCCATATTCGTATCGACACTCATCGCTCCAGACCAGTCACGAACGTTGACGTCGAACTTCTTGACGCTCCAGTCTAGCAGCGGCAGTTCGTGCAGGTCGCCAATAAGTATGACTCTGATACCTTCAATTTGCATAACTACCTCTTCACGCTTCATCACTACTGACTGTTTAGAAGTCTGAGATTGACCAGACTTGGGAACCGACTTAGATTGTTGCGACTTCTTCGCAATGGTTGTTGGAGCCTTAGACTTCTTCACAGTGGAAGGAGCCTTGGACCCACTCTTGTTCACAGAGAGTGGCTTAGCTTTATCGTCTTGTTGCATTGCTGGTTGCTGAGCTGTGATGGAGGACGCCTTGCTAACAATTTGCATAGCTAGAAGGATATCTCTCAGTGATAGTCGTAGAACAAGTGGTTCTATGTCAATGTGGATCGACATCAGTGATGAATCTTTGCCTTGGGATCGGTTGTCCATCGACAATTGTAGAGTGAAATCGTCAAGAATCCGTAATCGACTTGAATCAAACTTGTCCATGCGACACAGGAACATTCCGACCTTGGTAACCTGCAAAGTGGTTGCATTCTGCTGAGATATAAGGACCTCTTTAGTACCGAGTACAATGGCCTCTGTATTTGAGATAGTAGGGTTTGCTATGAGAATAATCTGCGCGTCGACAATGTTGACGCGGAAGGATGTCGTCATTGTAGAAGGTTGAGCAGACTTTTCTTGTTCACCGTCTGTGATTGCTTTCTGTTGATCTGGTACATAATCTTCATCATCACTGTCTTGTAGTTCCTCTACCTCTGCTTCCGTTGAAGATTCCCCACTTGCGAGCGCAGTGTTCGCAAATGCCTGCAGAGCAAATAGGTAATCAAGAGCAAAGATAATTCTTGGGCTATCAATGGTGAGCATGACAATCATATGACGTTCAGTGCCACCTGATATTGATACACTAGCCATAAACTGCTGCTGTACATCACTGTTGATGAGCGACATGATCTTTCGGAATTTGTTGTTCTCTTTTGCACGACTATCGCGAATGGTAAACGAGTGAATAAGCAACTCAGCCTCCATTGCGCCATCACTGACCATCGACATTTTGATGTTGGTATCATTAAGCGAGAACTTGGACATGCTCGCAGAGTCAAGATCACCAGTTGGCTCATCATCATTAGCCAAAATCAACTCCAGTCCGACTGTGGGAGCTTTGAATGCAAGGCTAAGAGTTGTCCACGTGTCCTTCTCAGAACTGTGCTCTGGAGACAAAGCAGAATCAGTCTTTTCGTCTTCAGACTTCTCGTCCTTATTTGGCCCAGGTGACACTTCCTTGGCAGACTTTAAGGTAGAATCAGGTATCTCATCCTGGAGGTCGGCATCCGGGTCTGTTTCCGTTGCGAATGCTGCTGGAATTGTCTTCGAAAGCTCCATCAAGAGTTTGAATTGTGTCTGAGATACTCGCAAGTTGACTGGCGACATTGTTCCGTCAATTTCCGTGTCAGGTCGATCGAGACCAGGTTGATGTTCCAGGTAGCGAACCTTGAAGTCCAGATCAACCTTTTCTATCAATTCAGCAACTTCAGACTGCCCGTCTACAAAGTGAAACTCAGACGTGAGTTGAATGGATCGAATACCAGCCGAAATCTTATTCACAGATGGTCCGTCCTTCTGACCTTGTATGCCAACAAACTTATTGCTAGCATATATCTCGCCCAAATACGCTGTCAGGTTGTCTCGTGGTCTGTCATCTACCATAGCTCTCGGGAAGACGACGATTGGAGTCTTAATGATAATGTCAAAATGCATCTTCTGAGCACTCTCTTGCACCTGAGAAGCTTGGTTTGCCGCTGCCTGGCGTGCAGCGTTATATATTGCCTGCATCTTTCCGAACTTTACACCAAACTCCATGATCTTGCGGAAAGGTTCTTCGAGGAAATTGATTTTGATTGATCCTGATCGCAGATAGATACCTGAGTCAAATCCGGGATAATCTTTCCGATCCGCACTGAATGTCTGGTATTTGAAATCTGCGAGATCATCACCTTCTATTGCGATAAGTCTTCTCAAGGGTGAATCCTCGGGAGCGCCTTGGTTGATATCATCCACTAAAGTAAGACTTCCCAGACGAGCCTTGACCTGCATATTTCCAGCATCGAGGAAGATGCCTACATCTCCAGAGTTTAGAGACAGAGTTGCGAGGCGCACACCATCATTGTTGAGAATGAGTGCTATTGTGGAGAGCTGCGCTCTGATTCTGAGCTTATCAGCCTGTTGGCTACTTGCAGCTTTCTTGTCCTGTTCCTCCGTCTGAGCCTTATCGATAGCTTTCTGTTCGTCTTGTGTCGGGGCATCTTGGTTACCAGCAAACGTGCTTAGCACAAAGTCAAGGAGGGTCAATAATGTCTTTCGGGTGACTATGATATTGATCGTAGAGACGACGACATCGAGATTGGTGGCAATACCTTCATACGTAGACTGAAATTCTGGAGACTCAGGATTAACTTTCACAAACTTGACACTGAACAAGTCTTTATCTTGATCATTCTTGGAACCCTTTGACGAGATAATTTGCTTGAATTCAGGCAAAGGATTCTCTTCGATATGATCATCAATTGCTAGCGAGCCCAGTGCAACTTCTGCCACCATGTCAAATGGTCTAAGATAGAAGTCAAAGGCAAAGCGCTCGGCCACCAACTCGGCGAGCAGCTGGTCTGGTTTGCTCTCGTCTGCATCGGCTTTGAATAGGGAGGCTTGTAATCGCTCAACAACAAATTTGACCTCGAAATTCCGTTGATGGAGATTAGCAGGTTTTTCGATCTCCTTCTTGTCTTCCTCGGGCTCTTCAGAATCGGAGTCATGTTCGATGGGAGCAAGGTTCCTCTGCTCCAATAAAGCGGTGGATTTTCTCCTGGCTTGCAAATCATCTTTCTGTACCTCAGTCGCAGGTGTGGCACCATTTAGAGAGGCAGATGGCTCTGCATCATTAAATTTAGGAACCGCGACTTCGATCAAACGCATGAGATTCTTATATTGCTTGTCTGAGATCGAAGCACGGAGCAACGGTAGAGAGCCAGTAACGCGAGTCTTGGTGATATTAGGATCCTTAGGTATGATTGAGTTTTCAAGGAGGAAATTCATGTTAATACGATCAATGAGATGCATGGCTCTCGATTCATCCTTTGAATCAAGCTGAGCTCGAGTAGCCTCGATACCAGGACCAATTAGAACCTGTGTTGAATCAAGCTTCAGGACGAATTTATCATACATTAATCCCTCGAGCCGCTGATAGTCCTCATCTGTGTACTGTTGATTTCGCTTGCTGTGGATCTGATTCATGGTATCCTTGTCAACCAGCTCGCTGTTCAAGCTTGCATGACCGGCGTCAAGGATCATACAAAGCGAGCTTTCCTCGGTAATACTTTCGGGAATAATGATAAGAGGAGCCTGTATATCAAAATTGGCATTGATGGTTTTGTGCTCTTCCAGAGCGAATTCAAGACCAGCTCGCGTTTGTTGTCGAATCTCCTCCACAGTGGCTCCAGCAGTCTCCAGTAAGGCGCCGATGGATTCCATCTGTCTCTCTGGAGGTTTAAAAAATCTAACAATCTCCTCCAAAAACTTTGGGTTGTGTATAAACTCAAGACTCTTCAGGGTCAATGCTATCGAGGTATCGGCACTGTCGTCCAAGGGATTGTTCTCGAATATTAGATGGAAGAAGCTGTCTTCCGCAGAAGTGACTTTCTCAGACTTTTCACCCAGATCTTGAACCTCACTTGCGTCAACTTCCTCATCCTTGCCGCGTGCGTCTGCTCCTTTGACCTTGACAATCTGAGGGAACAAACTACCAGAAGTCGTTCCATCGTAAACACGTAAACCTTCGAGAGCAAGGTCAGCTAACAGAGAGTCCGTTCTTTGAAGTGCTTTGGCTTGGAAATTGTCGAATACGAGCTTCAAAATTTCACTTGGCTTGCCGTGAGGATCTCGTTTGAGGGTAAAACTTCCCGTTCGTAAGCTTGACTCAACCTGCAACTTGATCGCCTCTCTCGGCATGTCGACACTTTCGGCTAGGGCTTTCTTCTCATCCCAATCAATTGCACTGTAGAGTTGTTTTCGATCCTCCTCGGACATGCCAACATCTGTTTCAGCATCTGATTCTTCGGCGGCTGGCTTCTGGCCCCAAACCCACTGACCCCATGTCTGCTTTTGAGCTGGTTTTTTAACACCAACATTCTCTTTGCGAAGTTGACTTCTGGCGAGTGAACGCCAGAATCGTAGGTCTTCGTAGCTAAGCTTAAACTCCAGGTCATCTACTTCCTTGGTCTCGCTCGGTGACAATTGATGATCCTTCTTTTTCTTTTTGAATAATTCGATGTATCGGAGGCGTTGATCCCGTCGCTCTTTGAAGTAATCCCAACTCCATCGACGGTTCCGATCATGTATTTTATCGAGCACTGAGGTACCGGCGAATCTCAACCAAGCTCTGGGATCTTCTTTCGGTGATTTCTGTGGCTGCTTTTTCTTATATTCCTGATGACGGACAAAATAATGCATTAGATCAACTAGCATAAGTGCGTCACGATACTGATCCTCGTCGATAATAAAGCCGAGCTCTTGAAACAATAGCCGTGCCTTCGTTTTTGGCTTATCAGTCGCTCCAGTTTTGTCTATTTCGATGCCAGCACGACCGCTTACTGGTTTGAGCAAGTATTGAGCATTGTCTGTGTTTTCTATACCCTCCCGGAACTTGCGAATGAGTTCTTTCTTGTCAACGTCTTGAGCCGCGGCACCAACATCGCCGCCCTTTCCGGTGCCGAACAATTCAGCCTCGCTATTCCAGTACAAACCTAGAGAATTCAGTACCGCCAGCTTGTGGGTAGTGTCTGAGTCGGCTGAGATGAATTTTGGAACCCAGTCTGAGTCTGTGCTGACAGCACTCATTTCTTTGAGTGTGAGACCGACAGCAAATGGATGGTCAGGTACGGCAATTGAATCCTCGTACCGGATGTGTACATTCTTAATGCTCACCTGGAGATTGTCGACAATGGCTGTCACTAGACTTTGGGTGAAGCTCTGATTCTTCTTCTGCTCTTCGAGAGTAGATCCTTCTGTGTTTCGCTCCTTAAGAAGTTCAGCACTTTCAAGCTTTTCGAGCTTTACTCTGACAGCACGCTTTTCATCTTCCTCCGCATCGAAGTCATCCTCGCCCTTCGGAGCTGCCAACAGGAAGATATCTTCAATATTGACCTTTACTGGCTTACCACGTAGATTTGAGAATGGTATCGATAAGGTCAATTCACCAAGCATGCCCTCCACGACATTTATCGGTAGATGCAATTGATCAAGCGCTTCTCGTCGTAGTTCCAGATTGCGTAACTTGACCTCCCCTGAGAAGATGCCGACCTTGAGCTGACTAGGATCAAAGTTCTTGACATACATGCCCAGGAAGCGGTTCAAGAGGTTGGCCACCAACCCTTCCAACATCTTGTAAAATTCGCGCCGTTACCCTGGCCAGGGAAGTGATATGGAGTTCAGGTTGATAATGTCATTGACAGAATTTCCTTACGATGTACGTTCTCACGTGTCGCTGGCGACTGCGTTGGCGATGATCACAGCACGATATCGATTGTGATGAGGGTTGAAAAGGCCACTTCAATCTTGGACCTGCGTGAACTGTCACTTAAGAGCAATCGATGCAGAAACGCGCTCAACAGTCGTTACTGATGCAAGACCGCTTTGAACTGAAAACAATCAATGATCGATATTAGTCGTTATCATCAAGTCGTCATGAATGTTTGGTGAACCAACTCACTTAGGCAGTCATGATTTGAAACCTGCCTTCCCCCAAAATACAATGACGTTAGACTGGGCGGAGACGCGCCAGTGGGTGAAGGTCGAGTGCGACCCAAATTTTGATGTGTGCTGCCCGGAAAATTGATTGGGTGACCACTCCAAAACCACCACCAGACAGATGCACACTGCACATCTAAAGTTCACCGTAGCCAAGCAAACGGTGGATCTCAGGGAGCTATCTGACATCGGAACCTCCATGTAATTGCAAAGAGCTGTGACTACACGAACTTCAGCAAAACCTCGACTCTCCACTCACTCCCTCTAGCCGACCGCGCCCTTCTCCAGCTGACCACGGTCAAGCTGCGACATCTCGATACTTTCTACTTTCGCGAAGACGTACAGAAGAACCGCTACAATGTTCCGCACAACAGCTGTCCGTTCGCTCCCACGCTCCCTTAACAACCTCAACGCAGGTGTCGTACGATCTTCACTGGCCAACAACTCCTTCCGAGCTGCCTTCCGAACTGTTGCTAGACCACAACAAACTTCCGGAGCTCTAGCTTTGGCCCTGCGTCAACCTGTGCAGAAATCACTTGTGCGATATCAGTCAAGCAGCAGCACTACCACTAAATATGGATTGAACTCAGAGGCAGAGGCTTCTTACGGAGCACAGAAGATTGGAGCCCACCCAGAAATGGTCTCGGCCTCATCGTCCATGCATCCAGTGCTCAAGGGAGAGATCGGTGTTGAGGAGGCAGAGAAGGAGGTGGACATGACAGCAGGCATCAAGAGCGATTTCGTATGACTGGACAGAAGAAGGGAAAGAAACCAGGCTGATAATTTGCAGATTACCATCAAGGATACTTTCTCATTGACTGAAGTACCTAAAGAGGCTTTGTACGTCGGTTTGGCAGGTGTCGTCCCGTATCTTGCAACATCTCTGTCAACAGTCTTCTTGTCTTTCGATATCCAATACAGTGCTACCCACGGTCACGGATTTTTGATTGACGGTGCAGTTGCTGAACAACTTCTCCACATCATCGAGCCTATCCAGCTTGGATACGGTGCTGTGGTATGTACATTGCCGTTTGTGCAAACTTCGCGCTAACGTATATAGATCATCTCCTTCCTCGGTGCTATTCACTGGGGCTTCGAATGGTCCAACTTTGGCGGTCCACAGGGCTACCCAAGATACGCCATCGGTATCGTCGCAACAGCTGTGGCCTGGCCAACATTGCTTCTCTCAGCCGAAGTCGGCCTCATCACACAATTCTTGGCTTTCACATTCCTATACTACGCTGATGCTCGTGCTGCCAACCGTGGCTGGGCTCCTACATGGTATGGTATCTACCGATTCGTTCTTACATTCATCGTCGGCGCTAGTATTGTAGCATCACTTATCGGACGAGGCCAGATTGCCGACTTGATTGAACGACAACCGGGACCAGCGCAAAAGTTAAGAGAGTTGAGAGAATCTCAGCTCGCACAATTGGAGAGCACACACGCCGAGGACAAGGCTCGTGCTGAAGCTGCAGCTGCAGCTGCAGGCAATGATGAGGACGAGGAAGAAGAGGAGTAGACCAAGAAGAAAACAGCAATGGCGGGTAGGAAATTCTACTGTGTCGTATGGGTTTGGTGACTGACGGCTTACAGGTCACCGACTCAGCACACATGTATATACATGGTTTATCCCATTTGTTCCATAGGGTTAGGAAATCGAAATCGTTTCATCCATCAGCGTGACAATCAGGATCGCTCTATCGTGCTAGCTTGTGTCTTTTCAGTGTGTATACGATTCCGAGAGCAGCACGATTTCGAAGTCCAGGCCAAGACCGACCCCTTCAAAAATCCCCGAAATTCGGAGTCCTTATGCAGTTGATTTTGGCTTCTGCTCTCGGTGTCTGGTAAGAACAAAAGACCGAGGTGGAAGCCCGAGCCGTTAGCTTCGCCAGCTCTTTCTCACGGCACATGTCATCAGCCGCATGTTTATGTCCCCGCAGTCACTAAACAAGAGTTCACTCCGAACTGCATGTATTGTACCAGATTTCTCTCCCCACTGCTACCAGGAGGATTGCGGGACTCGAATGAAATGCTAAGGTGAAGATCAAAGGAGTGGTACATCCCTCGTTGCCAATTTTGTCCTTTCCTGCCCCCTCTGTGCCTCTGCCCTTCTCCTGCTGCTGTGCTGTTCTGGCGCACCGAATCCTCAGTCGCGTGCTCCGATTCTCGACATTACCTTTCCGAAGCAACAGACCTGTCAGGACAATAGACAAAATGGTATGTTCAGACGAGAGCCTCTGTATCGTAACACTAATGGGTCAAAGGGCAGCGACGAGGAATTCATAGGCTCGATCGACTGCGGTACCACCAGCTCTCGCTTTTTGATCTTCAACCGCAAAGGCGAACCAGTCGCGCAGCACCAGATCGAGTTCAAGCAAATATATCCACACTCTGGGTGAGTCTCGATACACAAGAGAGGCCGACAGACCCACGCTGAGCTTCTACTTCCAGATGGCATGAACACGACCCACTTGAGCTCGTCTCCTCGATCGAAGAATGTATAGATAAAGCTTGCGAGAGCTTCAAGTCAGACGGTCACTCTCTGTCTCAAATCCGTGCGGTGGGTATAACAAATCAGCGAGAAACAACCTGCATATGGGACACTACTACTGGCGAGCCTCTCTACAACTCCGTCGTATGGACTGATACGCGCTCTGCCTCAGTCGTTCGAGATCTCAAGTCTCGTGACGGTCACGATGACCTCCAGCAGCTTTGTGGCCTTCCTCTTTCTACGTATCCGTCGTCCACCAAACTACTATGGCTGCTCCGCAATAAAGAGAATGTTAAGAAGGCTTACGACGCTGGACACCTGGCATTTGGTACGGTTGATACATGGCTTGTTTACAAGTTGAATGGAGGACATAAGGGCGGCAAGAATGTCTTCGTCACAGACCCAACAAATGCAAGTCGTACAATGTGGATGAACATACACACCCGTCAGTACGACGACAAGCTCATATCCTTCTTCGACCTCGACACTAAGACGCCAAAGCTACATCTGCCTAAGATCGTACCCTCCGCTGATGCCGAGGCTTATGGGTGTCTCGAAACCACAGTCCTAAAGGGGACCAAGATAACAGGATGTCTAGGTGACCAATCTGCAGCTCTCGTAGGACAATGCGGCTTCACACCAGGCCGAGCCAAAAACACCTACGGCACAGGATGTTTCCTTCTCTACAACGTAGGCGAAAAGCCTGTAATATCCACACATGGTCTCCTAGCCACTGTCGCCTTCGACTTCTCGTCCCAAGGCATCCCAACAGCCTACGCACTCGAAGGCTCGATCGCCGTCGCCGGCTCCTCCATCAAGTTCCTCATGAACAACCTAGGATTTTTCCGTGACAGCGCCCACGTCTCAGACCTGGCAAAATCGGTCCCCGACAACGGCGGCCTGGTCTTCGTCACAGCCTTCTCAGGTCTCTTCGCACCATATTGGATTGACGATGCAAAGGGAACGATATGGGGAGTAACAGCACACACGCAACGAGGACATGTAGCCCGCGCAACACTCGAAGCAACATGTTTCCAAACCAAAGCCATCCTCGATGCAATGGAAAAAGACGCCGGCGTCCGTCTAGAAGAACTAGCCGTAGACGGCGGAATGAGTAATAGCGATCTATGCATGCAGGTAAATATTACAAGCACTATCGCCCTCTTCCTCTATCCTCTTCCTTTACTCGTGATCTATTCTATTCCAGTCCAACTAATAATCTCAGACACAATCCGACATAATCCAAATCCCCGTCGACCGACCTAAAATGCGCGAAACCACAGCCCTAGGCGCCGCCATAGCAGCAGGATTCGCCTCCGGCGTCTATAAGACCTTCGACGAGCTCAAGAGCATCAACATGGACGGAAGATATTACTTTAAGCCTGAGATCAGCGCTGAGAAGAGTAAGAAGATGTATGGACGGTGGAGTAAGGCTGTGGAGATGAGTAGGGGCTGGGTTGATGATGACGACGAAGATCAGAAGGATGAGGGTGATGGTGATGCGAAAGATGAGGAACGAGAAGCGAAGGAGAACGAGGGAGATAAAGGGTCGAAGTTGTGATGTATTCGTTCAATAGAGGTGAAGGTTCGGAGTCAAGTCTGTATATTGAGGGAGTGTATGATGGTCTGGCCGTTCCAATTCTTCATTACGATCTAAGTAAGTAGACATGCTTGTAGGCTGGTATCGTCCAAGCTATGAAATTGATTTTCTGCATCAATTCGTCTTCTCGTTCTGTTCATGCTGCTCAATTCGATCCTCCCACTCCACGCGCAGTTCCTCTATTCTGCTCCAAACCCTCGAGCCTAGAGCCTTGAATTCTTCTATTTCCTCCTTCTTCGCGTCCGTTGCTCCCGGAAGACGTCCAAGCTTGCCTCCCCACCAGTTCTCAGTAACACTATCTCCGCTACCGTTCAAACCCCAGTGTTCGACTTCAGTAGGTCGAGCACTGGGCTCTCCCAGCCGGGACACAGATGTTCCCCACTTCACACGTCCACCTTTTCTTGCGCTGTATTGTGCTTCTTGTCTCTTGAGATCTTCTGACGGGACAAAGGTGAGCCATGACATTGCGACCGCACCGGTATAGGTGTAGACTGTGGCCCAGGGAGAACCAACGACTCGCGCAAGAAGGATGCCAACCACGTATAGTTTGGCCATGATCCACGAGAGGGCTATGATCGATGTAGTGCAGATACCGGGGTGACTAGCGTGCATTGAGGGTGAGGACCGGACGGGTCGATCTTGTTTCGATTTCAGACGTGATTCTTTGAATTGTGAAACTGCATGGGAGGAGGAGGGTTGGTCGTAATTTAGTGCGAGGAGATCTGTGACACGCTTTGAATGTTCGTATGACTCGGTAGTTTCTAGACCTTGCAGGTCGTCTTCTTGGAAATGTCTTGCTTGTGGTTCAATCGAGCTGACCCAGATAATTCTACCTGCATCTTCCGAAGGACATGCTTGAAGCATTGGCATTAGCCAGTGCACGAGCATATAATGTCCGAACACATTGGAACAGAACACGAGACCTAGTGGTGGCTCAGTTTCGTATGCTTTCTCCGAAGAGAATTGTGGAGGTGCCAGTAACCCTGCTATACCTAGCTTGAAAGTTGGCCAAGTTGTGCTGGTTCTGAGATCGAGAGCCATTGTCAAGAACCCCTTAGGCCAATTTATTCCACTCCATGCTGCCATGCCTGCGTTAAGGACAATCGCATCGAGTTCGGGTATGTCCGAGTCGACGAGCTTCTGGGCAAGCGCTCGTACCGAGAGGAGGTTCGTAAGCTCGACATTTTCTGGTTGAAGATGGATGCGACTAGCCGCTGAGGGAGACCTGTTCTTTGATACATGCTCTTGAAGAGTCCTCTTAGTGTCGGTACCCTTCTTCGAACTTCGAGTCGTGAATATTAGAGTAAGTGAGGATGGTGCAGGCTGGGTGCGTAGAAAGTCGTCGATTAATCGCGAACATATTCCTAAACCAAGACCGCTAGTTTGATATCAGATGACACGCCTTTGACTGCATTGAGTGTTTCCTACCCATTGGTTCCTGTGACCAGAACGTATTTCATGGTTGATGACATTATGAGCTGTCCAGGCTCTTCTGACTGTTGTCTACTACATCTTCAGATATTGTTGTTGCTGACACACAATGAGTACGAACCGGGCATAACTCAAAAATCATACGGCAGGCGCCCCGAGTATCTTTGCTTCAGCCAATCAGAGCAGCCCTGTGTATGCTGTCAAGAGTATTTGTCTAAGAGTTGAATGGTGTAGACAAACGTGTTTTATACGAGACTGCCAATACGTACTGCATTTACTACTTTGAATTGGTATTTCATGCTTTGATACAGAAAGAGTCGAGTACTCATACATGATCCATCGTATTAAAAATCCCTCTCTTAACCACACAAAGTCTTACGTTGGTGGCGGCACATATTCGAAGATCCAACTTTCAGGGAAGACCTGGGACCTGGAAAAAGCCGACATTGCACCTATACCTGCTGAAGCTTTACCTTGCAATGCTTCACCGTTCTGCCATCTGGCGTCACTTTGTCCATACTTGATGGTTTCGGGATGAACCCAGGTGATGCAAAGACCCTCAATGCCCGACGCACTGTAATAGCCCCAGACATGCGAGATAACCAAACCTGAGACGTATTCATTGCACAGATTTTTGTTACCTCCTATGTAAGAAGGTCCGTAGCTGAAGGATGTTCCTCCATTTCCGCTTAAACCAATCCATACGGTGGATACAGCCGTTAGGTCGTAGTTATAGCCAACGCGAAAAGAGTTCAAATAATCACCAGCGCTACCGCTGGCCGCATTGAATCCACCCACTCGGGCATAGAAAATAGGGTTATTACCCTGATATACTGGAGGTTGAGGAATATCGAAGGATGATGAGGCATCACCATTGGGATTCCCCCTAAACCCAGTGCTGACCTTGTTTCTACCATAGAAGCATTCGAACCCGTCTACTCTGCTTCCAACACGGACGACAATCTTGGTAAGTATACCTTGCTGAGCAGCCGTTGCTGCGTCATTGAACTTAGTTTGCCGACTATTGCCTGCCACCTTTGTTTTGCACTTGACATACTACATTCTCCAAAGCTTGAATATGGGGGGACGAAGGTCTGGAGTCAGCAGAGAAGTGGAATCTTCACAGAGAGTTTATGCTAAGGTGGTGGCATCGGGCTTCAGCTGAATGTATAGTCTGTATGATCGAGCTGACAAGTGCCTGACCCATCTCAAGAAAAATATTGTACATTCAAAGCGTAGTATGTGAATGGCCAATCAGCGTCTTCAGTGGCGACGGATAATGTAGACACTGAATGTGTATACTAGGTAAACAGAGATGAAGATGAATGGTACTTAAGCTCAATGCAGAGACCGTCAGCCTCGCATCTCTGAGACCGTATTAGTACATATCTAAGAACGGTTGCACGGGTCAGAAGCCAATATCGGTCAGTACAGAATCATTTCTTGCTCTAGCCAAGATGTTCACCGTCATCAATGTCCAGAAAGTCTTCGTTCGAGCTCTTGGTTTACACTGCGTTGTTGTGTTTCCTCATATCCAGGGGGAGCGTCTGAGGGAGAAGCAGCTGTATGCGACTGACTTTGAGTAGTTCTTGTCGAGGATGGAGCGGTATCAGCATTCAACGGCATATCTCCTGCTGACGGTACTGATATGATGTCTTCCGGGGCCACTCTATCTTGTCCTGATGCTTCGTATGTTGGCAATTGGTCCAGGTGAACTGAATCCATGTTAACTCCATTGAGGAAGCCATCTGGTCTCCGTCCTAGATTGCTCGCCTCGACTGCTTGATGTAATCTTTCCTTGATACGCTCAAAATTCGAGTGAAAGTCAGGTGCTCCTCCCTCCTTGAATGTTAACTTCAACTCGATACCTGTGCTGGCTAGTGGAAGGTTGCCACCAGGTATGGGCTGAACCAATGCTTGCCAAGCATTAGGTCCGAACCACGGTACTGTAATATGGCTATCGTGAAGATTGAGCAAGGGTGCTGAGAATGATTTGAAGTCATCCACGGGTTTGCTGGGTAAATAGACGACCTTTGCTGGTCAGCATCTATGACACACATTTCGCACGTCTTGGCTTACTCTTTGATTGGTAAGATAGAGTGTCCCGGAATCAGAATGTATTGAGACGGGACCATTTGCTGGATATGTCTTAGGTGTAGTAAGCGCCAATGCCGTCCTTGGTGGTGATTTGTATACAGGTTTCTCACCAGGCAGCCGAACAAACTCGTGTTGGGTGTCTAGCATCACCCAGCTGAAACATTGTCAGAAAGCTTCTCGACCTCATCACATATGGGACATTCTCACTTGATAGACATATTGACAGGAATAAGAAGGGAGGTCCTTCACCAGGGATATATCGATTCGAATGCTTTGGACCAGATAAGAGATACTGCTTAGTATTCGATAGATGAAAGATGTTTGCGGAATCAATAATGGCAGTGCTTTAAACACTTCAGGTCATTTGATAAGATGTAAGCTATTGTTGATCGTCTGCGACAGTCTGCGAGTTATCACGAAGAGTGTGTGCTTTGTTGTATCGGATGCAATGATGTATTTGAAAGCGGTGGCGGCAGTGGTAACGGCGGAGGGTTAGGATGATGCCTGGAGTGCAGTGGCACCGATACCTGCCAAGCGGATCTCAATCATCACTTGACCAACCTTCACATACGTTTGTTCGTCTGTCCTGCTTACTATGTGTATCTATGGTCTCGAGAGAATTAGCGTGTTTTCAGCAGAGAGGTGTTGCTACTGCTTCTAAATCCATGTAGTGCAGATGGAACGCTTCTTCATCGAAGCTACGCATCAAGCTAACCCAGATTTTTGGGGCCAAAGAGGCTGTGTATTGACGGTTGCCTAAGGCAAGGACTACTCTTGTAGGTACACGGATCTGGCCTCTCGGAATCGCGTCTTCTCGAGTTGTGCGACATGTCCTGCTCTCAATAGCTTCAGATATTTTGAATCAATCCCGCCTCCACATCTTCAGTCTTTGTCAATCACAGGTTTGGATTTCTCACGTCTGTGCAATGTCCGCTGGTGCAAAACGCTCACTATCAGCTCCGCCCAGTACTGCATCAAAAGACCAGAATGAAGACGGTGAAGAAATACAGCAATTCCCCTCATTCGAAACAGATGAAGACGATACAGACCTGCATACATGGAGGCGGGGACTGTTACCCGCAACTTCGACTCGTCAAAGTAGGGCGTCTAGCATAATTTCTACAAGAACCCGGTTTAGCACAACCACCTTGGATGAAGTCAGAAGCATCGACATAAATGCTGGAGGGCATACTTTTCGGATCAGTCGAGACGGTTCCAAGATCACCGACACGTCAGCACCACCCCCATACTCGGGTCTTTTTGACGACGATGGAGAGGTGATTGAATACAGCGTCGCAGATATTGAAGACGAACAGTTTCATGAACGTGAACCCCGACAGAGCAATGATGTACATGTTGAGCCGCGAAAGCGAGTGCGCATCGTCATGCCGGGAGAGGAGGATGCTGAGCCACCACATACGGAGCCAAGGGATAGCAGTTCCAAGGATCGGGTGTTGACCAAGGCAGACCTGTATCAGATCATGCTTGAATTGCCACTCCAACTCAAGCGAATACTGGGAATTAGAGTACCAGGCCATGTGCAGCGCTCTCAATCTGCAGAAGAGTTATCCTACTCTCACACCACGAGCATGGGTTTGACGGAGGGAAGCAGTGCCGAAGCTGGCTACACGAATGATCTCGACGGTGAATCGCGGCCTCATATCATTGAGATGTCATCTAGTTATGGTCTTGCAGGTCTACAACCGCGTAGCAGACATGATAGCATTCTACAGCCCGCGGTCGATTATCCTGACGGATCTGCAGACCAAAGATCTTCTACAGATACACTCCGAGTTTCACAACAAGGTGGAGATCCAAGTGAAGACGTCCATATGACTGTCGGAGATCTCAATGAATTGAGTCTGCTCTACAACGGTGTCATCAGAGATCTTGATCGCGAACATCGAAGGAGGTTACACGAGAGAGATAAGGAAATGGAACGACTTAGATCCATGCTGAACGAGAAGGACATCGTCTATCGACAACAATTGAGGGGTAAAGACTTCATCATAGAGGACCTCAAGAATAAATTGACTCTCCAAGAAGACTCTATGGAGAAAAGGCTTGAGATGGCCCGGAATGAGGTCGAGGACATCTGGGAGAAGAGGTGGAAAAATCAAGAAAGCCATCTGATGGAAAGATTGAAGCGTATAGAGGACAACGGATCGAAGATTTCGAAAGCGACCGAATGAACAATCAGAACTACTTTCAACATGTCAGATATCACCGGACACCGGTCTCCTGGCAACGAAAGTCATGTGCTAATAATAATAACCCTGATAGTATACGCGTAGTAATATTAATGAGATGATGATTGTTGGCGAATACTGCTTGCAGCTGCGGGCACTCGGTAGCCTATTCTCCTGGGCGGCTTCAACACTAACTAACTACTTTGTCACTTTGAACGTGGAACCCCCACAAGGATTGATCCTGCTAAACACTACGTAGTCAACCCCACCATTTGATACTCCATCACATTCGACTGTAACTCTCAACACTTATGCCGACTCATGCATCTATAGACTCAACGCCTGGTGAATCCCTCGTGCTTATGGTCTTGGTCTTTGTAACGACGCACTAGCTCTCCTTCGATTAGCGATAGTCCTTCCCTTAGCTTCCCGCAGTCTAACCAGCGTGAACTGCTACTGAGTACCGCAGCGGTCAAGCTGGCATGAATACACCCATATCCATTATAATACGCGTACCTCTTGGATAGTGAACATCTTCTTTCCGTGTCAGACAGGCTCTCATAATGCCGGAGCAAACAAAGAGGAAGGGCAAGGCCACACAGCGTGTGGTACCATGGCTATATGATCTAGTCCTCTGGGCTCTCTCAGTGCTCATTGATCTGTTCTTCCGTGAAGTTGCAACCAGAGGTGCATGGAGGGTACCAAAGAGCGGTCCCATCATATTGGTGGCCGCTCCTCATGCTAACCAGGTGAGTTCAAATTCGTACGACATGATCCCGACATTGACAAGTTGCAGTTTGTTGATTCTCTCATCCTTATGCGAGTGCTCAAATCCAAAGCGAAGAGACGAATTTCCTTCCTGATCGCGGAAAAGTCCACGAAACGAAAGTTCATCGGTGCAGCCTCCAGTGCGATGGGATCTATACCAGTAGGTCGGGCATTGGATAAGGTCAAGAAGGCAGAAGGCAAGATATTCTTACCGGACCAGGATAACGATCCCTGTCTTATTCGTGGTGTTGGCACAAAGTTCAAGAACGGATCGTTTCAAATTGGAGGTCTCATAGTTTTACCTACGGTCAAAGGACAGACGCCGTCCTCAGAGATCGCAGAGATCATATCAGACGAAGAACTGCGTCTCAAGAAGCCGTTTAAGACACCGGAAGCACTTCAGTCTCTCACCGGTAGCGACTCGAACAATGACAAAACAAGTAGTGGTATAGGTGGAGATCTCTCCGAAGTTCGTGGAACAACGTTCAAGGTTGCACCCTACGTTGACCAGACAAAAGTCTATAACGAAGTCTTCAAAGAATTAAATGCTGGCGGCTGTATAGGCATCTTCCCGGAAGGTGGTAGTCATGATAGAACCGACCTCCTACCATTGAAGGCTGGTGTGGCTATCATGGCTCTTGGAGCGTTGGCGAACAATCCTGATAGTGGTCTACAAATTATTCCTATCGGGATGAACTATTTTCACGCACATAAGTTCCGTTCCAGGGCAGTCATCGAATTCGGTCATCCAATCGAGGTTCATCCTGATCAGGTCGCTGCCTACAAAGCAGGAGACAGGCGAAACGCAGTTGGATCGCTGCTTGAGACTGTGTATCAGGGTTTAGTTTCCGTGACACAGACCAGTCCCGATTACGATACACTCATGCTTGTTCAAGCTGCCCGACGACTATACAATCCTACTGGCAAGAAACTGCCCCTTCCGCTTGTTGTTGAACTGAATAGGCGGCTAGTGAAGGGCTACACGAAATACAAGGACGAACCCAAAATCGTTGAATTGAAGCACGATGTTCATGATTATAACGCCAATCTGAAAGCACTTGGAGTAAAGGACCATCAGTTGGAATGGGGTAATCCATTGAAACGGCCTTGGTGGCTCATTTTGGGTACTCTTCTATATAGGCTTGGTGAGCTGATTGTTCTGGGCATTGGAACTTTGCCTGGTCTAGCTTTGTTCTGGCCAGTATTTGTCACTACGAAGATCATCTCAGTGAAGAAGTCGAGAGAAGCCCTCGCAGCGTCAACCGTCAAACTTCAAGGACGAGACGTTATTACCACATGGAAGCTGCTTGTGTCCATGGCCTTTACACCAGCTCTATATTTCTACTACACGGCTATAGTCTCATTATGGCTTTTGTACAATCGTCGGGACGGTTATTACACCAGTTCCGTCCCGTGGTGGATGAGAGCTCGCACTTATGTTCCAGACTTTGTTCCGATGTGGATGTTCGCCGTATGTTTCTTGGGCTTGTGCATCACCGTTACATTCGCTGCACTTCGAGTTGGCGAGATCGGTATGGATGTACTCAAGTCATTGCCGCCTTTGTTTGTTGCTCTTAACCCCAAATCATCGAATTCTTTGGTCCGCTTGCAGCAGAGGAGGGAAGCTCTATCTCGTAAGGTGACTGATATTATCAACACACTTGGACCAGACCTATTCCCCGACTTTGACGCTGAACGAATTGTCCCTGATCCATTCCGTGAAGGCGCCTACCAATCACATTACAGACGTATACCAGACACGCCTCGACCTGAAGAAGCCACCGAACCATCTACACCTACCTCTGGTACAGCTTTGGACGAAGTCGATACTACAACACATGAAGGCAAGTCGTTTGGCAGTCTACCACGCAACGAATCATTCCGCAACATCGGTGGATTTGGTTTCTTCGCTTCTCATCCTCACACACCAAAGACGAGAAGTAGGAGCAGCTCTACCGGTGGCGCTTTGCAAGGTGGCGGATTACCATTGAAAGCTTTCAGCACGGTGAGCACACAAGAGAGTTTCGATGAAGTCAGTGCGAGAATTCGGGGGGCTATGAAAGAGCGAGGAAGGAAAAGAGAGAGCGAAGGTGAGACTGGGACAGAAAGCAGCTGGGACATGGCCAGCGGTGATGGTGAGAGCGATGACGAAGAGGACAAAAAGGACCGCTAGATTTACGATAACAGTACACGATTCATGACATTTGGTAGTGATTGGAACGTTTCCTAGAAGCATGGTGTCAAGGATCTATTTACACTCCCTGCTTTCCTGTGCTGGTGACTATGAAATTGACTGGGATTGAGGTCATAAGTATCGTGAGCGCAAGCAAGCACAGGAATAATTGTAGATCATGTGCCTATCAGAGTATAATTTACCGGACTGGGCGTCACTCTCAATGTTATCGGGTACACCGAACAGGTCGACCGCTGTAGCCTAATCTGACGAGTATTGCATATTGATGACGGGCTGGGATGTTGTATATCCATGTATACGACGTGTTGGCAAACATGCAATGCAACTTGATCTTGGTCGAGAACGGGGAGGAGCAGGAGCAGGAGCAGGAGCATGAATTCGAGACTACCCTAACTTCGAGCCTAACTTGATTTGTTCTGGCGGCAGGTGGACGGGACCATGGCACCTGCCCGGTCTTTGTCACAACATTCCAGACTATTTGATGTCATGCCCATACTAGTACGCTACTGTATCTGCCCGCATATACCAGGGTCGTGTTTTCTAGGTAGACATCATGCTCCACCATTTTTATCCTGCTTCACTCTATCCCCTTTGCTGCCTGGATTCCTGAGGTTGTTATATACGCCCACCGCCTAGAAGCACCATCTTGTCTGTCAACGATCACACCGCATCATGGCTCAGAGTTTTGACGAGATGCGTGACTCGACGCCCATGTCCTACACGAACCCACCGTCCTTCAAAATTGATGAGGGTTACGCGGAATCACAGACCGAAGAACATGGACAAAACAGCGTTCAAGACACAGCAGCGAGTTTCGTGTCTTGGATTCAGACGTTGAGAGAAGAAACAAGAGCCGAAATCGCGCTTGAGGTTCTACGAACGCTGCGGACATCTAACATTGCAGCCGTGGTTGAGAAGTTGACGCCGTTATTGCACATGGACCCTCTCGAAAAGCTCCCTCCAGAGATCACATCCCAGATCTTCTCATATCTCGATGCGACCACCTTACTCACAGCCTCACTCTCATCTCAGACATGGCGCGAACGAATCCTCGATCCTCGACTTTGGCAGCTTTTGTACAACAGTCAGGGATGGGGTATAGACGCCAGAGAGGTCAAGGCATTCGAAGATGAGCATGCCAACCTGGTGCGGGCTGAGTTTATGAAAGCAAGAGGACAAATTAGAAATTCAATTGGTAAAGGAAAGTCGCAGTTCAAACGACGGGCAAGATCGGATCGACTCGAATCAAATCCCAGAAATGCTGTGGCAGATGTCGCCCAATGGCGTGAGCAGTATGGAATGGTGGAAGCAGATACTGATGCTACCGACCTGGGTGATCAAGAGATGCAAGACGTTGACGGTAGCGCTCAGAATTCACCTTCAAGACCAAACAAGCGGCACAGCCAGGATTCAAGCGATGAGATGGACTATGGTCAAGACACAATTTCTATGCACCAGCAAGAAGCAAAGCTGACGCCTGCTCAATTGCGTGCAAATCTCCTGGTGGAGGATGCATCAGGAGACATAAGAATAAACTGGCCCTATATTTACCAGCAGCGCCATCGACTGGAAGAGAACTGGCAGAAAGCAAGGTTCACAAACTTCCAGCTCCCACATCCGAAGTATCCTCAAGAAGCCCACACAGAGTGCGTTTATACAATCCAGTTTTGTGGGAAGTGGTTGGTGAGTGGCAGTCGAGACAAGACATTGAGAGTATGGGATCTTGAGACCAGAAGGCTTCGCGGTAAACCTCTGATTGGTCACTCTCAGTCTGTCCTTTGTCTGCAGTTCGACCCAACTGAGGAAGAAGATGTCATAATCTCTGGCAGTAGCGATTCTAGTGTGATCATCTGGAAGTTCTCAACTGGTCAGAGACTCCATGTCATACCGTCTGCTCATGAAGAATCAGTGTTGAACTTGAAATTCGATCGACGATATCTCGTGACTTGTTCCAAAGACAAAAAGATAAAAATATGGAACAGACACACCCTCACACCTCTTGATCAGGATTATCCGAGACCTGCAGAACATACGCATGCCAAAGTGCCTTCGTATATCATTGATCTGAACTCGATAGATATCTCAATACTCGAAGCCAGAATTGCAAATGGTCACATCAAATCTCTACAACCTTACACACATCTCATGACTCTTGAAGGACATGCAGCTGCTGTTAACGCTATACAAATCAGTGGTGATGTGATCGTTTCTGCTTCTGGTGATCGATTGATTAGAGTATGGAACGCTGTAACTGGAGTATGCCTGCGCGTAATTCCAGGGCATCAGAAAGGAATTGCATGCGTCCAATTTGATAGCAAGCGAATTGTCAGTGGCAGCAGTGATGACTCTGTCCGGATATTTGATCCAATGACGTCAGCAGAGGTCGCTGTTCTCAAAGGTCATACCAATCTCGTGCGCACCGTGCAAGCAGGTTTCGGAGATGCACCAGGTAGTGAAGAAGACGACCGAATGAAGGCTAGGGAGGCTGAAAGATCATACATAGCCGACCTTGAGAGCGGTAAGGTTGTTGAGGATCGCCAATACATGCGACGTCTTCGCAATGGGGATGAGGGTTCGTCACGAACTGCTATGGGTTCTAACTTACCACCTGGTGGAGGTGGAAGTAAATGGGGTCGTATTGTCTCTGGATCTTATGATGAAAGCATTATCATCTGGAAAAAAGATCTCAAAGGCAACTGGGTAATCGGACATGTTCTCAGACAGCACGATGCTGTCCTGGCTAGCGTTGAGAACGACAGACTCGCTCAAGAAGCTGAGAATGCAAGACGAGACAACGAAGTTGGACGACGATCTCGACCGGGTCCCTCAGGGCGCTCCGGCCACTCGACGAACCATGTAAACAACGCAACACTCTCCGCTTCGCAGATTGTTCAGCAAGCTGTGAACGCCTCAATGAATGGCTTGCAAACTGGTATTTCAAATGTCATGGGTCTGACACGGGGGTCATGGAGTGTACAAGCACGAGCGAGCAGTAGTACTTCTCCAAGCACAAATGTCAATGCTGTCACACCTGCCGTACAGGCCGCAGTCAGCCAAATTGCCGATCATGCACGAATAGCTGCCAATCAAGCAATTCAACAAGTCACCGCAAATGGCGAGCCAAGTCAGTTCAACTTTACATATACGTCGACCTCTTCACAATCTGTACGTGGTGGTGAAGCATCTACGCCGCAAGTGCATACGTCGATTCACCCAGCTGTACCTCAACAGCAAATTCAACCTCCTTCTACACCAATGAATCAGCAGGTTCCTCCGGCAAACCAGCCGCCACCACGTCCATCGGCTCCATTAGCTGCTCAAGCAGTTCCAGCTCAAGCTCAGGCCAATGCTCAAGGACAGAATGGTAACGGAAACGGTGAAAGAGGCAACCAAAGCGCTAGTCGCGTCTTCAAACTCCAATTCGATTCTCGACGGATCGTTTGCTGTAGTCAAGATAGTCGAATCGTTGGATGGGATTTCGCCAACGGAGATCCCGAAATCGAAGCCGTGGCTAGTTTCTTCGTTGGACCTTAGAGTTGTGACTGGGAGAGATGTGGAAAATTTTACCAAAGCATTTTATACTTCTTTGTTCAGCGATTTACTACTAAGCGATATAGTGTGCTCTTTTGATTATTTATCTGGTGGTATAGTGATATCATATTCAGTGAGCGAGAGAGCTAGCAGGCAAGCAAGCAAGCATGCGAAGCGCCTTGAAATTGATTAAATTATTATCTTCTATCCAGCGTTACTATATTGATTCTGCGTCAAGTCCTCCTGCTCCTTCTAGTATGATATGATATAATGTTAATGTTAATGTCAATGACAGTCAGTATAATGCAATGATATCCCATTCTTATTCTCACTCAACTTCAACTCTAGACTCTAGACTCTAGGATCAGAATCAGGATCAGGATTGATACCTAGGATCTAGGATATATCTATCTATCTATTAAATCTAATTACTTAGTTACTAACGATACGCTACGATTCTACTGTAGTATGAATATGAACAACAATGTTAAAGTTAATGATGACGATGATGCCTCTAGGTCGAAATCTAATGATGAAGTATAGAGAGAGAATGAAGGACCGAAAGAGCCGTTCGTACGAGTATGATAATTCTAGTCGTTCAGCCGTCTGTCCATCTATCCACGTCCAAGTCCACACTCATGCCCATGCTCGTAAATCAAAGATTTGCTCCTTGCTTGCTTTCTTCCCGAACGCCTTACTTCCGTTTCCGTCTTGATATCTCGCGATATCTTGCTTGCGATGTAATCCAACCCAATCCAGTTCAATGCAAGCCAAGCCAATATTAGCGAGTCAACTCAATAAATCGACCACCCTCTGCACTTAAAATCAAATCATAACACATCGGCGCCCCTTCTCCATATCGTTCCACCACTTGCTTTCTTTCTGATAACACCTTCTTCATCTCTTTCCTTGTCGCGACCTCCTTCCTTTCGGACGCGCCATTGCCATTCCCAAAGTACGGGTAGGAAACCCCAGAGATCGAACTGAGGCCACAGGACGTCGAGGAAGACGAGGTGCGTATCCTGGTGGCATTGCCAGAGCATGAAGTCTGAAAGGCGTTCGACACCTGAGGTGCGAATCAGGAGGTCGAGGGGTGGATCGGTGGATGTGTACATGTGAGACGTGAGGGTTTGGGGGGTGATGAGTTCGGGGGAGGGGTATTTTTGTTTCGGTCTCGAGGATTTCGTTGTCGGGTTTTGGGTTGGGCTTGAAGGGAGCGTTGTAGGTGTGCTGGAAAGCGAGGATGTTTCGTTCTGGTCGGCATCGTTATCGAGGTCGCTTGTTGAAGGGGAGGAGAGGGATGTTGTGCTTGAAGACGGAGAGAGAGTTTGAAGTTGTGGGGGTTGATGCGTTTGAGGCTGCTGTTGTTGGTGTTGTGTTTGAGAGGAGTCGTCTGATAGGTGTTGAGATCGGATTGTGTTTACAATTCGTTCTTCCTTAAAGGCGCCGTGACGGTCTCTCTCGGGGAAAGGTTGGTGGATCGGTTTGCTGTATTCCTCCACTGTACTTCTTATCGCGGTTGTAATTTCTTCTCGACTCGTATATGGAAAGCAAATATTCAGTACGCCCTCACCATTCCCAGCTGTCATCTCAACAGCTCGATCGATGGCTTCGAGGACGTCAGGTTTCAAAAGGTCGCGCTGGCCCAGTACTCGCACTTTCGCGCCATATCTGTCCAACAGTTCCCCGTGTTGTGCGAGTTGAGTCAGCTTTATCTTGGCCATATCCATCAATCCATCGACCTCATATTTTGACCGCTTGAAATTCTCAATGCTAAAGGCGTATATTGTGACAACTTTGACTCCAGCTTTATAACACACTTCCAATATCTTTCACAACGTTAGCGAGAGAATACCTTCCTCACAAGAAGAGATGTCATACCCGTGCTAATGCCTCGAATCCTAAGTTGTGTCCCTCAACGGTTTCAATCCTGCTTTGTCGGGCAAAGCGACGATTGCCGTCCATAACGAATGCAATGTGTTGCGGGACCGGCCCCTGCCGTAAGGATCCTATTAGAAGTTCTCTTAATTGGTTCAGAGCCCATTCTGCCGGCGGCGAGCTGAGAACCCATTTCCTGAACCTCGATGTCATATTTACGAATTCAGGACGGTTGCAAGGTGTCGATGTTGGGATTCGTAGAAGAGCTGTGGTACTATGGTCGTAGGGAGACTAGGTGTAGTCACGGTATGTACGGAACGAGTGATTTATACAGTGATCGGGATATTGACAGAACAAGAAGACAGATTGAAGGGCATGCCAATCCCTTTGGTGCACTGCCGAAGCAAATACGCGGCAAAGCGAATCCCAGAGTTGCAAAAGACACGGAGCAACCAAAAAAAGCTGGGCTGCGTCATTTCACGTGCACTGCACCTGCAGATCCGAAAGCCTCAGCCTCAACATCGATCTCGGCCTTGTCTGTTCTTACGAGGCTGCTCATGACACCAATACTGTATAGCATATAAGACTGGTTTGATTTGTGGCAAAGGAGAGGATTAATACGTAACTCGCTTGCTGAAGTTTTTTCAAATCCCAAGATAAAGTAACAAAATATTGGCTCTAGAAATTGGACACTCATTCCTGTCACCTTTCCGATGACCGAGCGCTCTCTGTTTCACCACCTCGACCACCTGCTCCGGGCGGTAATAATACATCTGGCAACTTGATACCCATGCCTCCCTTGGTGCTTGTCTCCTTGGGTTTCTTCTCCTGAGGATTGTTTCCTTTTGGTCCACTGTTGTCGGGCTTTGGATCGTCCCGCAGCTCGACCACTATTTTTTCTAGCTTCTCTCCACGTAATACCTTTTCGATTTGCTCCCGATCAAGCGTTTCGAACTCAAGCAAAGCATCTTTCAATGCCTCGAGCTCTTTTCTCTTCTCCTTGATGATCTTGTCAGCCCTTTGTCGTCCAGACTCGACAAGATCTCGAACTTCTTGCTCGATCAAAGTCTTGGTTTCGCTGGATAATCTGTCATAGTCTGTGTTGTAGTCCACGTTTCCCAGCTTCGTAGAGTAGCCACAAGTCATGATGAGATACTTGGCGGTGTTGGTGGCATTCTGTAGATCCGAAGAGATACCGCTCGATACTCTGTCGGCACCATAGATGAGCTCTTCAGCGGCACGACCACCCAGACAGACGTCTATCTGGGCCAAATATTGGTCATACCCTCGGCTGACAGCATCCATTTCAGGAAGCATGTGTGTCACACCAAGAGCTCTGCCTCTAGGTATGATAGTCATCTTGTACAGTTGATCACTTGACGGCGTAAACAGGTTAACCAAGCAGTGACCAGCTTCGTGATAAGCGGTCATGACCTTGTCCTTCTGACGAATCATTCGAGACTTGGCCTCAGCACCCATCATGATTTTGTCTTTGGCCCACTCGAAGTTGGAGCCGACAACCTTCTTGTACTTCAGTCGTGATGCGTGTACTGCGGCTTGGTTGACCAAGTTCTCAAGATCTGCACCAGAGAAACCTGAAGTACCACGAGCGAGATTAGCAATGTCGACATCACCGGCCACTGGCACATTCTTCATGTGATGCTTCAAGATCTGTATGCGACCTCTAACGTCAGGTAGTGGAACAGTGACATGGCGATCAAAACGACCAGGTCGGGTAAGTGCTTTGTCCAGGGACTCGGGGTAATTGGTAGCGGCAATTAGAATGACACCTGTACTGGGACTGAAACCATCAAGTTCCGTGAGAAGTTGATTCAGAGTCTGCTTTGCGTAAGCTGGATCTCTGGCATTTCTCTTTCCTCCAACAGCGTCCAATTCGTCGATAAAGATGATGCTGGGAGCTTTAGCACGAGCCTGTTGAAACAAGTCTCGCACACGTTTAGCACCAACTCCGACGTAGAGTTCATCAAATTCGGAACCAGACATGTAGAATACAGGGCAACCAGCCTCTCCAGCGACAGCACGAGCAAGCATTGTTTTGCCAGTACCAGGAGGACCGACAAGCAAGACACCCTTGGGGAGCTTGCCTCCTAGCTGGTTGAATCTGTCAGGGTTGAGCAAAAACTCTACAAGTTCTTGTAACTCCTCCTTTGCCTCGTCACAACCATGAACATCACTAAATCGAACCGTTTGGTGCTGAGGTTGGACCTCCTTGTTGTCGCCGACCTTCGTCCTGAAGTTGCCAGTCATCTCGACGACCATAGTGAGAACCACAAGGAGGAAGTAGCCGGCAAGACCGACCCACAGGAATGTTCTGACCCATTTCAAGATGGCGGCGCCCCATGACTCTTCGACTACAACGTAGAGAGGAGCTTCTTTCGCACCAGTGCCAGTTGTGGTGCCAGGCTTGACCATCTGACCGCCCTTAACCTGGCCAGCAATGGCCTGTCCAACAGCCTGTAATTTATCCTGTGAAAGCGAAGCTCCAGCCCCTTGTAACGAGGCAGCACCTGGTGCAGGAACGGAACCAGTCATCTGCAAGGCCCTGATATACGAGCCATCCGCTGCGGCGTTGGTGGCGTATCTTCCAGTTTCGTAGCGCTCGATGACAAGTTTTGGCATATTCGATCGCAACAAGGCTGAATAGAAAGCATTTTGGGCAGAGGCACTCGAAGGCTGGTTGTTGGCAGTTCTCTCCGCGTGGGCGAGAAGATTCTGATTCAGTGCTGCAGGTGTACTCGAGAATGATCTCTGCTGTTGTATTTGACCTCTTATAATAGATTTGTGAACTGCAGAGGTGATTGAAGATCGAGGCCGAATTGATTGTACTGGACTTGTGACTTTGTAGTTAGATAGCGAGGAAGTGGCAAAGGACCGTCGTGGTGCTATATCAAAGTGAGTATGATGTCTCCATTCAACGTGAAGTCGCCTACATTGTGCCCATGAAGACAAAGGTCTGGTGGCGTGACTTATAGATGAAGAGGATCGCAGTATATCAATAGGCTTCGTGATCGGATATCGAGAAGTTGTTGAGCGTAAACCAACCTGGAATGCATTAACAATCGTTTGCGCTCTATGCAGTCCTCGTTCACATACTACTGCTGTCGGCCATCCTAGCACTCTGGCATCTTGACTAAAATGCCTTAATGCCTGCGCTTGTGTCTTACGAAAGCGTCGAATAACTTTCAGCGGAGAAGTCGAATTCGATGAGATTGAAGTTCGCATATCTGAAGCTACTGTCGCGAAACCCTGTCGAGGACCAAAAGTCAGTACCAGGGAGGATAACAGTGTAGTAGTATGACTACGTACTGGTATGAATCCCATGATGATGACGGGGTGGCGGGCGGCGCAATGCCGCAAAATTGAATGAAAGACTCTCAATCAGATACAGAATGATTCATAGAATAGACAAGTGACAAGTAAAAAGCAGATAGAGTCCTTTGACGCCTGCGCAGGCAAGATGGTAGCAATGGAAGATAGAAGTCAATGATAGATGGATGATGCCGGCATCGGTTCGGCGGGTCTTCCATTCTAGATCTCTACGCATCGCATCACATCACATCACGTGGCTGTCCTCGACGTGTCAGTCTCGCCACGTTCTGTCATGTTTGGAATTCCAAGCTCTACATTTATGTGTGATTCTTTCGTATTCTGTATAGATATAGAGGCTAACCGAAAGACCATAGATACACGCACACTTTTTCATGCACCTCACTTCCTCACTTCCTAGGTTCCGGCGAGCCTATTGGTGATACCCATCCATCGATAGCCGGAGTACTACTGTCATCATGTGGCATTGGGGCAGGAGATACTGCTGGTGATACTGGGCCACTAGTAGTACCTGATTTGGTTGGAGTTGCCGGAGTGACTGGTCTTGCTTCTAATTCGCTTTCAGATCCTGCAGGAGTAGGATGGTGCTCATTGATGTAGGTACTACCGGGTAACTCTTGGGGTGCTATTACCTTTGCTGGATTTGGTCGAGGCTTTTCGCCGTCATACGCTGGTGGGGAAGAATTGAAAAAGGGCCACTGCTGTTGTTGTGTTGATCTCGCAAAGACCATCTCTGGACTTTCTAACTCCTGTGGTGAGGTTACTTCGTGAACTGGGGGCATTACTGGTTCTTCTGGCGGGAATGTTGACACGCCACGTGATCTTTTGCCGGATGCCTTTGACTTCCTCTTTCTCCTAAGAAACCATAAGACAGCCACTACACCAACTATTGCTGCAACACCTCCAACAGCAATTCCAGCAATTGCACCAGGAGCAAGGCCAGAACCAGAATTGCTAGTCACAAGCACATATCTCTTACTGAAAACGTGATCAGTGATGATCGTCAGACCTAATATGGTCGGGGATGAGGCAGGAACCAGGGCTGTTGATTGAGCCGAATAACATGGAGTTTCAAGACCGATGGCTTGGTAATATACAGAATATCCACTGAAAAAAATGTCAACACTGATCGTGAATGAACTCGCATCGTGGTACTTACGTGGGACAGCAGCCACTTGAAGTAGTGAAATAGTCTTGTGGGCATTTGTCGATTGCTGCGTTTGCATTGATCGGAACCGCACAACAATCTGGTCTATCTGGCGCACAACCAATCTCTGGAAAGAGCGTCATTGAGCTTGACTGTCCGGCTAAGGCGAAGAATGGCTGGGTGCAACTTCCAGTGAACAACGGCCGACCTGGAAAAGTGACGGCTGATATCTCTGAATTTGTGTATGAGCCCGGTAATGTCTCTATGGTTGTGATGGTGGATCGGCCGCTGAGAGTTGAAGCAGCATTTTTGCCAGTGCTTGCTGTTGTGAAAGCGGTGATGGTATTATTGCCTGCGACAGATGTAGTCAAACCCAATGGTGAACATCCAACAAAGTTTGGAGCCGACGCATTAACAGCAGCGCACTGCTCTTGATTGAATTGAATAGCGGCTGTAATTGTCAGACATGAGATTTCCTAGACGTTCGATCCAACTTACTGACTTGCTCCGCTATGGTGCACTGCGTTGATAGACAGCATGAGAGGGCACTGACAAAGGCACTGTCATTACAGAGACACTGCACATCAATCGAAGTACATTTTGAGGCAACGGCTGTCGAGTTTGTCAAGCATATACGCTGAGATCGTGATTAGTATGTACAGAAATCCGAGTGTATGCTTGACTTACGGCACAGGGTGGTATGCTTGCCACATCAACAGTGCTAGTCGTGACCAAAGAAGCTGCTATCACCGCTGCCAACAAATACAACGAGTGCATCTCTTGTAGATACCGGATGAAGATATGAAAAACTTATTGACTAGGGAGAACATGAAATGGAGTGGTGCAACAAGGACAGATAATGGGAGAGTATAGACAGCACAGGAGAGTTGTTGTTTGTAGTGGTTAGGACCGCAATTGGATATGTTGAAGTGCTTGCATACCTTGTGTAGTCATGGAGACTGCCTACCTGGTTTTGGATCGACATTCCAGAGACGTCTCTGACTCTCAACAACATCTCGTCATCCCTCATGCTAGATGTAAGTCTGAGACCACACTGAATGCTTCTGACAACGAGATGCGATAGATGTATCTCTAGGGCTGTGCTAGCATGTTCATACTAGATGTACATTAGAGGCACGGTGCTCTGAAGCGACAGTCTCTTGCTGATGATATGATGTACTTTGACGCTCATGCTCAAGCTGATGATGGTCAGGAATCTTCACTTCTGACACATCATCTATTCGAGTTTAGAGGAAATTTTCGATCGCATGATTTGGGGACCTGACAGTTTATGGTGAGATTGCTGTAGTCATTCTTTGATAACAGAAGTACATAACTCATTCATAGTTGCGTGCCACCGTACTACGGTAACACGCGCCACTACAAAATGCATCGCAGCTAACCTTCACCAATCAAATCCCTTTCAATAGCTTCGGAAGGAGCTGCACTCTCCGATCGAAAAGCTTCAACCAAGTCGACTTGCACTCGCACCAATTCAACATCAGCACATCACACCATAGCTCATTGACGACCAGTACAGTCACGATGGGTATCGCCGATTTCTTCTCCGACCTAGTGGCCTCTCTGCCATTCGTGCAGGAGGTTCACGCTGAAGCCCCAGCCGAAGAAGAGGAAGAGTCCAAGGACGAAGGCGAATCTGAAGACAAGGAGGAAGGCAGCGAGGAGGCTGAGAGCGCCGACGCAGAGGAAGAGCCCGCTGAAGAGGAAGAAGAAGAGGAGGAGGAGGAGGAGGAAGAGGAAGAAGAAGATGAGCCAGTAGATCCTAAGCCACAGCTTGAAGAAGGTATGTAACACAATGAAAGAATTCACAAGCATATCTCGTCGGATCAGGGACAGACTTCGTTGGGGTATTTTGAGCATATGCTAACAAGTCTATCTTCTGCAGAGTGCGCCAGATCATCCCAATGCTCCGGCTACAGACACCACTACGAAGAGTGTGTCGAGCGTGTTACAGCGCAACACGAGGATGCAGACTACAAGGGACCAAAAGAGGATTGCGTTGAAGAATGTAAGCAGTTGGCAAATTGCTGTGGTCGAAGGTCATGATACTAATATTTTTGCTCTTTCAGTCTTCCACCTTCAACACTGCGTAACACAGTGTGCCGCACCCAAGCTGTTCGCCCGCCTCAAGTAGAGCACACCTCCGTCTCCAGAATTGCATCAAATCTGGATTCAGATCTCAAATCAATGAATTTCAGCCAGTTCTCCAAAATTGAAGACCGACAAACGAGAAGCCCGAATCCCAATGCAGGATATTCGAGAGCCTACTTCTCACATTACTCTAGTCCTACACATTATCCTTTAGAAAGTCACGCCCCCTGTACTGTACAGATCTCAATTGAAAAAGATTCATCATAAATAAATGACTTCCACATTTCATCCTGTGCAATCAAGTGCAAGTGGTATTATCCTGGAGATCTTGAAACCACATCTTCCGATGGATTTGTCATGACAATTATGTATCGTCAAACGTATCCATCTCAAGAGCTCCAGACATAAGTCAACTACCCTCTCCATCGCGTCTTCCATCCTCGTCTTCCTCGTCTTGCTCCTCTATCTCATCTACTACGCCTCTCTTCTCTGCCTCCCACCGTCTCATACGCACTCTATCTTTTCTTCCAAAAAGGCCCAAGCACAGCGGAAGCGGAAACGCCGCCATGGCAAGAACAGCTTGGAATATCAGAGCTCGCTTCATGTTGCCTGGGGGCTCGCCGTTTGATCCGCTTCCCCCGTCCTTGAGTGAATCCATGATGATAATGAACACACCACCCAGAAGCTGTCCTCCAGACCAGCAGATGGAGCTTCCAACCTCCGGGCCTAGGGGATGATGTATCTCAACGAGAAACTCCAAGATCACGGGGACGAGCCCGAAGCTGGCAGATCCTAGAACGGCACAGACAAAACAGACGTAGCCCAGCGACCTGGTTGGAGGCGCGAAGTAGAAGACCAGATACATAGTACTGATGATCGGGGTGGAGACCCGGATGTACCATAGATGGAACTTGTACTTGTCGATGAGAGGTGAGCTGACCGCTGCAGATGCCAAACCGACAAAGATAAGTAGGGCGCCAGCGATGCCGGCTTCGTCTTCACTGAAACCATACGGTTCGAGGAATTGGTTGAGGAGACTGCTGAAGGCATTAAAGAAGCCGACGAGGATACTGAAGGCGAAGAAGATCAGATAGAATTCTGGGGAGCGAGACAAGATACGGATGTCCTTGGAGATTGAGTCGGCGTCTGACCCTCCGGCTGAGGTCGAGATGGAGGCGGAGGGGGGTGTGGGTGGCTTTGCTGGGATGAAGAATGACGGGATACAAGCTACGCTGGCGATTATAGCGGTATATAGAACGCAGTTGGGAACTTCAGATGGAGACGTCGCCCAGAATGGGGAGATCAACTGGCCCAAGGCAGCTCCCAAGGGATTCGCGAGTGATGCTACTGCTGTGGCGGACGTTCGACCTGCCGGACTGAACCAGACATTAGAGTAAGTGGTCGGGGCGGCTAGGACAAATGGTTGAGCGAACCCAATGAGCAGTTGGCCGACCATTGTGACGGGGAAGACGTTGGCTTTGGTACCGGCATATTTGACCCAGTTCCCTGCTAGGAGAAGACATGATGCTGTTACTATCGACGTTTTTGGACCGTATTTGGCCAAAGCATAGAATGTCGCTGGCGTTGCGACAACGAATGCAAACTGGAATGCCGTACTCAGCCAATTGATGATGCTTTCTGTGGTATCAAAGTAACGAGCTGCTGTCGCTGATATAGGAGCGAAGGTGATCCAGCCCCATGAGACAACGATGTTGAGAAGGACAAGCTGAGCAAGCCCGAAGAATCGTCGTTTATAAACTTTATATTCGACAGGATTTGATGTCGATATTTGCGATAACGTGCGGGTCAAACCCACGCGCGAGGAAGTCTCTGCTCGCAAGATGTCGTTGCTATCGCGACTTGACTCGCCTATGTCGCTTCTCGCATCTGTTCGAGACGTTGATGCGACGGAGTTCTTCATGATGGACCAGATTCATCGGTGGATCTTGGTGATGTCTCGTAGAAAATGTTCGAGAGTCACAACAACATTATGTGATTGGAGTGACGAGGTTGAACGGTATTCTCCACCTTAACTCTGCTGTATAGATCATCTACCCTCAATTTCCCGTCTGTTACTAAGGTTGTCCGATACTATGTCGCTCCGTATTGACTCAACAAACGTATGGCTAACAAAGTAGCAGACCATGTGATGTGTGGTATCGCTATTGAGAAGCGCATATCTGCCACGTACGCAATCTGATATGAGGTGACCGAATCAAGAATTAACGTTCAAGCGGTGGACACTTGCTAAAGGGGAGACGCCCACCAGTACCGCTAAGCCTAACAGGCGTAAGAGGCTAAGAAGTGTCTCCTGAGCTGGGTTGTGGGACTCCCGAGCCCTACTACCAATTGGTGTCCGTCCCCTTTTTTGGGCGGGCGCCATTGATTCGCTTGTACCCTGAAATAACCTTGAAACTCGTCCTTATTGGTATGTGAACGCATTCTGTGCATTTCCATTCCAACCGTCTTCAGGATCCCCTGGCTCCAAACAAGTTCCTGCGTAATGTAGAAGAAAGCCCGTCTTCAAGAAAGTCATTCCTTTGCGCTATTGTCACATACAACACTGTCGTTAACGTCCCAACTTGCAATCCGCTCTTACAACTTGCGCTACATCGAAATCCTGTGCCTCGATGAGTGAGGAGCCTTACCAGAACCGAGTCTCGAAGTGCAATCTACCCTACGATTCCTTCAACGCGAACAACCCCAACCCTCTCAAACGCTCCTTAGAGGCTACATGTCTTGAACATACTATTCGATATGAAATGAGACCATAGAAACTCCTCGAAACCCTGATTGAATCTCCTTGAATTGTCCAAATGTCGATCGCAGGCCTAAGCTTTGGGTTTCGAAACTCTGGAACCGAAAGCTATGATGGCAATCAGAGTCGATTCGTACCCAGCTCGATATATTCAGGTCCAGGTCCAGAAGTAGAGGCACCACTACAACCGGTCCAACCAGTATATCCGCAGAATGGTCATATTAATGGAAATGGCGGATGGGACCCCTATCGAGGCCCTGGTGGTCTGCCGGTATGAACAATATGACTAGCGTACGACACGAGAATGCTAATGGAAGACAGACTCCTTACACACCGAGAACCAGGAATTCCGATGCGCTCAACGTTAGCGATCCAGTGGCCATGCACCTTCTCACAGAAACCGCTCTGAGTGACAGCAAAAGTTACGAGGTCCTGTCATTTGAAGAGCTGGAATCGTTGAAGCGGGAGAAGACAATCTTGCGCAATCGTATTGGTGCGATGCAGCGGAAGTTGGCTATAGAAGGCAAGCTGAGGGACGCAGCACAATCACTGAATCGTCTATATAATTCGGGCGAGCAAGGCCACCGGAGAAACATGGATGGAAGCAAAAGCAGTAATGGCAGTAACAGCAGCGATGCCTGGAGTCGAACCGAAGATGAACTGGCCGCAAGTAACAGAAGGATAGACGAGCTTGCACAAGAATTGAAACAGATGAGACTCAAATTAGAAGACACTCAACGTCGGATACTAGAGCATACGGCCGGAGTTCTACAAATCACACATAAGGGTCTTAAGAAGAATCTGCGGAAGGCTGAATTGCCTCGAAGTCCGGAGTCCATGACAAGCTTGGGTCGTCAAAGTATTTCGCGAGGGACGATAACACACGAATTTGATGAGCGAAGTCTCTATCCAGTCCCAGACTATGTAAATGACTTTTTGGCAACCTCTCCGATGACACCTTTACTCTCAAGCAAACCGAAGGCAGTACCTGACAGCAACGAATTGAATGACATAGCACATCGTCTTCATGAGCTTAGCTCACGCATGCACAGTATGGTTGTTCAGTCGTGTACAGCGGAAGAGACACTCGAGCCTCCTATACCTATCAACCACAACACGACTGGCAATACAAATTTACAGGTTCAGACTCATCTGACGTATCTATCTCAGAGTTTGGATGCTCTAAACTCCTCGCAGCAAAGAATCATCAAGGAAACAGAGGACGTCAACAGTAGGGTAGGTGAGATGCTAGAAAAAACAAACTCTGTCAGCAAGAGTCCGTTACTCGCTCCGGATGAGTTCTTTCGAGGGGACGGCGTTGCTTCTCAACTTGCGTTTTCGACCACGGTGCTTGGTCAACTTCAATCACGGATCGAAACTCTCATAGAACAGAAGGATATATTGACAAGGCAGATACAGCAGCAGAGAGAACTTAATACAAAATCGGATGCTCAGCGAGATGCCCAAATACACGATCTTACAGAACAACTGAGAGAAACCCAAAATCTCCACGCCAATAGCGAAGAGGAAGCTAAGCAGTCACAAGGTCAAATTTCGCAACTGATTGATCAACTTGATCGTGCAAGATCTGACGCTCAATTGCATCAGCAACAGCGTGGTATGGACGAAAGCAATGCTCTTAATAGTGAAAAGGCAGCAAGGAAAGATGCTGAGGAGAAAATGCTCGCCGAGATTGAATCAAGGCAGCACGCATATACCGAACTTCAAGCAGACCTTGCCAAAATTCAGAACGATTTCGAGATCCAGTCGCAGCTGCGTACACAAGAGCTCAATGATCTTACAAAAGCAAAGGAGGAATCAGAAATCATTGCAAGGCGCCACCAATCCGAGTCCGAAAAGTTACTGGAGCAAATAGCTGGCATTCAGACAGAGCTTACAATGGCTAAAGCAGAACTCGACGGTGCCTATGGTTCAAGGGCGCAGAGAGCAGCAGACGTATCATCAAACCCGGCCATCCAAAAGCAGCTGGACAGTCTGAAAGAGAGGAACACAGAGCTGCAAACTGAATTGCAAGATACCCTAGAAGATTACGAACAAATGACGAAAGCCAGTATAGATTTCGAGAAAGAGCGCGACGCATTAGAAGCATCGATAGACAACCTCAGAGATAAATGCGAAGGCCTCGAAACCCAAGTTAACGAAGAAAGGATAAAACAGCTAGGGACCAAACCTCCAACCTCAAACGAGACGACATCAACGACGGTGCTCAAGCATGAATTCAAAAAGATGATGCGTGAAACAAGGTCAGAAAGCATCAAAGCTTTACGCGTAAGCTTCTCCTTTCACGTCCTATACTATGAATCAACTCATGAAGGACCCCTACCGTGCTTCAATGTATACTGATATCTCTCTCCATAACAGGCCGAACAAGAAGAACGTCGCAGACTCGAACTCCTCATCCGTCAAATGAGGAAGGATACGGGTTATGGCTCATTATCAGCAGCGAAATCTCATATCAATAACAACAACAATAATGGCAGCGTATCAGCTGGTCCTGCTACGCCCGCGTGATGATAATTCTACGAATTTCGATCGAAACCAAACCGAATCGGATCCAGTCGTATTTTGTATCATGGAAACGACCTCATTTCTAAGAGCTTGTCTATTAACTAGCTAGCAAGCAAGCAAGCAAGCAGACAGACAGACGGTGGAATCAATTGTATCAGCGATATTTTTCGCTTCATTGTTCAAACAATCAACCAACCCCCCAACCAATCAATTTCTGCGTATTGAACATTAGCGGAAGTATATTATATCACATCGTGTCACATCTATTCATCAGTGGGCGGTTCTTGGTCACTGATTACTGAGAAGGAAAGTCAGTAGCGAAGGGTGTATTGGCCGAGAGATGGGTAAGGAGTTAATGTAACACGGCAGAACGAAATCCGTGAAGGCATACATCTATCGATACGGTCGTGGTCTTGCTGCATACTGGACATACTTTACGTATGAAGTAGATGAATGAAGAAGGAAAGTCTTTTTCGAAAGGCAAGCTTGACCAGAGTATATAACAATGACTAATATTCACTTGGATATTGATATCTACTCTACCCTTTGACACTACAGCAAGCAAGGCATATCATTCCCTAGCATGACATGTTCTCTCTTTTGTCGTTCTCTGGAACCTGTGTCTGACGTGGTGCAGGATAGGGTTGCGGTTCCTGTATTGGTGCTACTGGTGGCGGTGAAAACGGAGTTGGCGGCGGTGGAGCAGTCACCTGTTGTCGGGCTACACGAGACAATGGATGACTTTCGAGTGGACGATTTCCAACACCGTGAGCGCTCATCCTCTGATGCCACCGACCTCTAACAGCAGTTCCGTCCTCTGCTTGAATAAGAATACCTGGTGAATGGTCCATCGTCACTCCAGGTGGTAGTCGTATTATTGATGGCTCTGACGGTGGTGAATTTATCACCCGAGGTGCTCCAAGTATACGCTGGAGCATGTCCATAGGAGGACTGATCGGTCCCGAAAGCAATGACGTTGGAGAGGTTGGACGGGATCCACTGGCAACAGACACTGGATCTTCTTCAGTATGATTTTGTCGCAGCCAGCGACTAAGGAAACATAGAGGCCCACTCTGTGGACTCACTGGACTCAAACGTAATTCTTGAGCCTCTCTTGTTCTAAAAGAGGGCAATCCAGGAGGAGTAGGTGATCTGTATGGAGGTTCTGCAATCGGTCTCAAGGGATAGATCATGCATTGCCGAATTGCGCTCGAAATTCTCGTTGACGAAGAGGACGACCGATTATGGCCTTTTCTGAAGGCCTGCTTCGTGTCTGATTTTGGTAGACAATCAAGGTCATTGAGAGAGAAGGACCGTACGTGTGGAGATGGATTTTCTGTTTGACCAGAATTGGAGGATATGGAATTTCTGGGGCGAATACTACGTATAGATATCTTTCTTCTTACGACCTGGTAGTCTTGTTCTGGATTTCGTCTAAGCTGTGGTGATGAAGACGTGGTGCGCAAAGTCGATCCGCTCTTCCTTTCTATAATAGGCTCAAGCCGTGTAGGTGGCCACCGCAAGTGTGACAGCGGTGGCTCGAGGTCTTGCAAGAAACACAGGTCTTCAGAGGACAAAACAAGTTCGGCGTTGTAGATGGAATCGTGTATCGTGGATGCTGTGGGTGAAGAAGCGAAGTCGTGCGCCAGGGATTGAGATGACTTAGAACGTCGTAATTTAGGTTGACTGTGATCTTTTTGAGTTGCGCTCGTGTTTGTACGGTCTATTAAAGAGAGGGATTGAGCCGCCATAATGAGTGACAAGATAGACCAAATGCAACGTCGCACAAACGATATTGATGTGTGATGACCTTGGAGGTGAGTCGAAGGACGAGTCCTGATACAGTGACACATAGGTAAGTCAGCACTGCTCCTGCCAGAGATGACGGCATATTTTCAGTGCACCTTCCTCCATGAAGGCAGAGCAACTATAGAAACAAGATTGTTAGAGATGCAGCTCATACCGAGAGCGAGTAGTGCTTCCAGTGTTGTGACTTTAATGATCTGGCCAAATTTCTTGTTCGTCTGTCAACCCATAGCGATCGAGACGCTCGTATCGAGGAAGATCACAATGCCATGAGCACTTCGTGCGATCACACTGGGTTCAGCGAAATCATCATGAAACCATGACACAAGGGTCATACTTGAGCGAATGTAAAACTGTTTCTTCTATTCAATCGTCCCAAATTGTGGATCTGCGTCGTGTGAAAACCGCTGCGTAATCAAAGCTGCGACTAAAACAGATTTCACCAGCTCATATTCTGATCAGACCGGCTTTCTTCTTTCTTTCATAGTGAAAAACAACTATGCTTCTAGAAGTCCATCACCTCCAAGATGCCCAAAATTCTTCATCGGATCATCAGCGGCAGCTTTGTTTCGTTTGTAAGATTCTAGCTCTTCCTCCGTCACTGAACTTTCCAGCTCGTTGAAGGTTCTCTTGTTTGACGTCCGACTTGGTATCGAAGAACCCCGAGTCGTATCAGTGTCAATTTCTTCTTTGCGCTCCTGTATATTCTCGCCATTCTGTTCTTGGTACAATTTTTGTGCCTCATCGGAATTCACTTCTTCAATGCGCCCCTGCTCCCGGTCTGCCATCTGGTCGGAGGACTGTTCGGCTGATCCGCTGTTGTCAAGCAGTTTCCTACCTGTCCGTAGGCCTTCAGCCTCTGCAAATGCTGCTTTGCCCTGCTCTCCCGTACAATAGCTATTCTTAGTTGTGCTGTGGCAACATGCGTATCCCCATTGAAAATTGCACCACCATGATCCCCAGACACTAGTATGATTATTCGTGAGTATGTCTTCGGGATATTTAGACTTCGGCTTTGCCTTGATAGTGGCGAATTGAGATTTTGGTTTACCGGTCTTAGGATCGTACTCGATGTATGATTCTGTTGAAGACGCGATCGCTTTGGGTTGTTTCGAGACAGATGTTTGATCGCCGTACTTCTCAAGCAGGGCCTTACGCTGGGCAGCTTTGCGCTCCGCATCCTCTGTCTGTCTCTTCTTGAGTAATACCTCGCCCTCAGTGGGATTCGCCTGAAGATGGAGTTTGGCAGAGTTATTGGTAGAATTCGACAATTCTTGTGTCTCCCATGCGTAGCGTTGAGCGCGTTCGAATGCTGCAGCATCATCTGATGTCCCAGAGGGACGGATGAAGCCCTCTTCAGCTATCGAATCCGCGTTCTTGTTGAGAGACTGCGCTGTCGTGTCCATGGAGCGAGTCTTGGGATCGTATTTAGCAGAATCAAGATCAAGATTCAATAGGTAATTTGCTGTATCTTCTCTGAGACGAAGCTGACGTGTCGCATTGGACTGTCCACGACCCATATCTGTCTCTTCGGCGTAACGGGCTTCTGAATCGTCTTCTGCTTCCACACCATCCTCCATATCCTCTTTAGACTCCTTCTTAGCAGTTGACTTTCTCAGGGCTTCCAGCTCTTCATGTTCCTTGATCACAGCAGCATACTCTCTAGGATCATAACCGTTCCACCGATCTCGTTTGGCATCCCATCCTAACCTGACATCCTCCACTCGCTCGTCTGCCTGAATGTCCTGGCCTGTCCATTTCGCTCCCTGCTTTCGAGGCCTACTTAAACACTCTTTTGTTTTATGTGTCATAGCACCACAGTTCTCACATGCACCCTTGCGATATTTTGTGGCCGCTGGTCCAGTCTTTCGCCCTCGTTCGTACCATTTTGCTTTGTCGAGTGTATCTTGTGAAGTTGATGTCAGACGTTGATGTTCCAAGTAGTCGGAGTCCGATAATCCCTGAGCATAAAACGGAGCCTTGCTAATATATGCTGGTATATACTCATTGCGACCATTATTCTGCTGTTCTTGCTCGGTGGGTTTGCGTGACATGATGAATTGAAGGCGGGTGGATTTATTCAGACGCAGGTGAGAGTACGCAAGACGATGCAACAGTTGCGACACAGGAAGTTCACCCTCTTTATCAATATATTCTTTTGTGTCTGGTTATCATCGAGATACATTCGAGATTGAGAGTGATTCTGGCAATGGGATCGTAACGGACGAAATATTGTTACTGCTGGCGTTGGAGTTGATCGCGGCAAAACGATTGGAGGCACAGTGACGCAAAGTGGTTGCAGAAAGCGTGGAGGCTCGTGTCACGCTTCATGTAAACAACCCTCTGCCTTCCGACAACCACAACAGCATCTATTCAAAGGTGATACGAGCACCGGATATCTTGCGTGAAGTGCTGATTCTACTCATTGCTTTCTAGTCAATGTCGCTCCGAACGACCAAGCTCCCTTAAATCTGTTGCTCAAGATGATCGCAGGGCGAAATAGGCTTGACGCGATTTTCCCGCAGCCACCATGGAAGATGGCGCAATGTTCAGCTTCCGCATGAACTGCCTGGACCATTATCAGTCCGTTCCAACCGAGTTCGACCCTCCTGTACCTCGAAGTATATACGAGAGCCATAATGGAAAAGAGAAGCCGCGAGTCTCGGTCATTCGTTGCTTTGGTGCAACAAGGACTGGTCAGAAGATATTAGCACATATTCATGGAGCTTTTCAGTATACCTACATCGAATACACTGGAAGTCTCGCCACCGAGGACGTCGACGCTGCTATCAGGACTCTTTCTCTATCTATAGATCACGCACTGGCAGTGAGCTACCGAAAGAACATCTACGATGGCAAGCATCAGTATGTTGCGCATATCAGTTTGGTCAAGGGTGTGCCCTTTTACGGATATCACGTCGGCTACAAGTTTTACCTTAAGATATACCTTCTTAACCCGTTACACATGACGCGATTGGCGGACCTTTTACGTGAAGGTGCGGTCATGAAACGTGCTCTTCAACCTTACGAAAGTCATATGCAATATTTGGCCCAGTGGATGTGTGATTACAACATATATGGATGTGCTTACATCGAATGCTCCAAGGTCAAATTTCGAAGTCCGATACCAGCATATCATGATCTTGTCAACACGTTGCATCCCTGGCATGACCACAGTATTTCCCAGGAAATGATCTCTGATGAAATTCTACTACCTAGGCAAAGTCATTGTACTCTGGAAGTCGACATCTGTGTTCAAGACATCTGCAATCGACATGCGGTAGAACCGAGGCCACTGCATTACGACTTTGTTGAGCGGCTTCGTCCTTTGCCACTAGATTTCAAGTTCGTTCAGAGTATGGCCGGGCTTTGGAAAGACGAGACCAGACGCCGTAAGACACGTATGGGCCTCAAGGATGCCAATAGCAGCCCCTTTCCGCCAGATGTTCTAATCACAATGTCTGCGGATCCAAGGAATAATGAACCGGGTGGTTGGATACACGAAGAGGAATTTAGAAAAAGGATCGCAGAGTTGGCCGCTCAGGAAAGTAAGCGGAGCGGCGGAAGCAAGGTCAGCTTCGACCACTTTATTCAAACCAATCCTCTGGAAGACAGTATTCAGACAGCGCTGCAGAGCGTCGAAGACCTTTATCCGCATAATGTGCAGAAATTGATAGCAAAGGAGAGGACTACTAGTGGAAATATACAGAATTCTCAAGCTATCGTTGACGAGACGCGAATATCTCACAGTACCACAATCGATCCTGATGATTTCAATGATCTTACCACCAGCGGAGTGCGCCATAGCGATACGAGCGGTGGAGGACAGATCGTTGGATCGAGCTCATCAGGCTCCACGGTAAGGTCGCCTATCTCCTCCGGTGAGTATGCGAAGCTTGGTATACGTCAAGTTGGTGATTTAGCCCATGTACATGAGGATAATTTCGAGGCCCCAGAAGATTACACGGAGGAGAAGTATACCATCCGTAACAATACGAAACGAGCACGTGTGGATGAGAAAGACGCCCCAAGAATCAAGAAGCGCCGAAAGGTGTTAATCGATGAGGACGACTACACACATCATCTGATGTTTTCCGGCTCTGAAGATGAAGGGCAACTTCTAGATGGTCATAGTATTCGTGACCTTGGTCCTGTTGAGGAAGTGGCGGACGTGCTGGAAGAGCTACCGGGACCGCAGCTCAAATTGTCGCCTCAGAAGTCGCGGCTGCTTGAACGATCATTGTTGCCTACAAATTCTCCAAATCATAGGGGAGTGCAGAAGTCGCAATTATCATTTCCTGTGGTCAAAAACCCCAACGATCCAACGACGTTGAAAAGGCTAAGCCAGCAGAGTATGTCTTCTCAAAAATCGTCTCCTCTTAAGATGTCCCCGCAAAAGTTGACGACCTCCTTTTCAGTCTCCTCTCCAACAGCACGGATAATTCGAGATGTCACAGCTGAAAGGATCCCACAGTCAGCAAGAACAAGTGAGAGCCCAGGATCGAAGATGTCGAGTCCCTTGCTTTTGAGAGGTATTCTCCCTTCTCTGTCCAACACGAGTGGAGAGATTCTAGTATTTCAAGTTCGAGCCCCAAGTGCGAAACATGTTCAGAAGTCATTGTCTAGTTTTGGACTACCCGACATCATACATCAAGACGCCTACTATAGCAAGGAAGAAGATGTACCTGATCGCCAGCGAGAATATGCAGGGCGGGAGTTCAAGCTCGAGAGCAACACTATCCCTTACTTGCCAGATTTTGATCCCACAGGCACGTCTGCGGCGACATTTGGTCAAAAAGTGCCTCTGCTATTAGATGCTACCGCAGAAGATCTTGTTGATCGTCAAAGGAGGCAGCGGAGCACAATCAAGCACTGGAGCATTCGCAGCACGCCTCCGAGCAAGAGTGATGTTATCGCGTGGCTGGCAGTTTCTCACAACGAGGATGCATCCGAGCCAAAACCTGCTCCTTTAAGCAAACCTAAAGCTCACTCACAGATCGATGCTGCTACTCAGAAAAACAAACACGGCTACAAATATTCGTCAAATCAAGAGAGTACGAGTGTACAGCACGAAACTCAGTATATGAGCATGATGAGTTTAGAGGTCCATGTCAACACTCGAGGCTCACTCGCACCAAACCCTGAGGAAGACTCGATTTCCTGTATCTTTTGGTGCGTTCAATCCGACGATGATAGTGCTGTTCAGATCAATACGATGAAAGAAGGCATGCGTTTGGGTATCTTGGTGGTATCGGATGATCATTTGATGGGCAGGAAAATCAGTCGAAACATAGCAGCTGATGTCGAACAAGAAGACACTGAATTAGATGCTCTTACAAGAATGGCAGACATAGTTCGCCAATACGACCCTGACATCTTAACTGGATATGAAGTGCATAATAGCTCATGGGGATATTTGATAGAGAGAGCTCGCTTAAAGTACGACTTGAACTTTTGCGATGAAATATCTAGGATGAAGTCGCAATCACATGGCCGATTTGGTAAGGATGAGGATCGATGGGGATTCAACCATACATCAACTGTCAGAGTTACTGGACGTCACACTATCAATATATGGAGAGCCATGCGTGGAGAGCTCAATCTGCTACAGTATACTATGGAAAACGTCGTCTTCCATTTGCTTCATCAACGTGTTCCCCACTATGGATTTGCTGATCTGACCAAATGGTATCAGAGCAAGAATCCTCGCGACCTGTCGAAAGTATTAGAGTATTTTGCTTCACGAGTACAACTCGATATCGGAATCCTTGAGGCTAACGAGCTAGTCCCCAGAACAAGTGAACAGGCTCGTTTGCTAGGTGTTGACTGGTTTTCAGTCATATCAAGAGGTTCGCAATTCAAGGTTGAGTCGTTGATGTTTCGTATTGCGAAGCCAGAGAATTTCATCTTGGTCTCGCCTAGTCGCAGACAGGTGGGTGGGCAAAACGCTCTGGAGTGTCTACCTCTGGTTATGGAACCGCAGAGTGATTTCTACTCGAGCCCCATGCTGGTCCTGGACTTTCAATCGCTCTACCCGAGCGTAATGATTGCATACAACTATTGCTATTCCACATTCCTCGGGCGTGTGGTAGATTGGAGAGGTACAAACAAGATGGGATTCTCGCACTATCATCGACAAGAGAGATTGATCGAACTTCTTAAGGATTATGTCAACATCTCGCCGAATGGTATGATGTACACCAAGCCAGAGATTCGCAAATCTTTGTTGGCAAAGATGCTGAGCGAGATTTTAGAGACTCGGGTCATGGTCAAGAGTGGTATGAAGGTCGACAAAGATGACCGGACATTACAGCAGCTCCTCAACAATAGACAGCTTGCGCTGAAGCTAATCGCCAATGTTACGTATGGTTACACTTCGGCCTCGTTCTCGGGCAGGATGCCATGCTCAGAGATCGCCGACAGCATAGTTCAAACTGGCAGGGAAACACTCGAGAAGGCAATCGCACTGATTCACTCGGTTCAAAAGTGGGGAGCTGAAGTCGTGTACGGTGATACTGACAGTCTTTTCGTCTATCTAAAAGGTCGTACTCGAAAGCAAGCATTCGATATTGGTGAAGAAATAGCTGCGGCGATCACAAAGGTCAACCCTAGACCTATTAAGCTCAAATTTGAGAAGGTCTATCATCCCTGCGTGTTGCTGGCAAAGAAGCGCTATGTCGGATTCAAATATGAGCACCGCAACCAGAAAGAACCAGAATTTGAAGCTAAAGGTATAGAGACAGTCCGACGCGATGGTACACCGGCTGAGCAAAAGATTGAGGAGAATGCCTTGAAGATCTTGTTCAGAGGTGCCGATCTGAGTCAAGTCAAAGCTTTCTTCCAGGCGCAATGTGCAAAGATTATGCGAGGGAAAGTGTCCATTCAAGACTTCTGTTTTGCTAAAGAGGTCAAGCTGGGCACGTACAGCGAAAAGGGGCCTCCACCTCCTGGCGCTCTGATCAGTGCTCGAAGAATGCTTGAGGATCCAAGACTAGAACCGCAATATGGGGAACGAGTGCCGTACGTGGTCGTCACGGGTGGACCGGGTGCGCGTCTCATTGATCGTTGCGTTGCCCCGGATGTACTCTTGAATGATGCGCAATCCGAACTGGATGCTGAGTACTATATCTCGAAGAATATTATTCCTCCGTTGGAGCGTATCTTCAATCTCGTTGGTGCCAATATACGGCAGTGGTTTGATGAGATGCCCAAGTACCAGCGCATCAGAAGGATTGAGGCTGGCTTAATCACGGATGGGTTGGAATCAGGATTGTCCAAGAAGACTCTAGAGTCTTACATGAAGTCATCCACATGTCTTGTTTGTCGTGAGGTTTTGGATACGGAAGCACCTTTGTGTAACAGCTGCTTCAAGCAAGGACCTCAGAGCCTGTTGTACCTACAAGCTAGATTGATCAAGGCTCAGAGAAAGGCAACAGAGCTTTCAAAAGTGTGTCGGTCATGTTCCGGACTTAGTTGGAGCGAAGAAATCCGGTGTGACAGTAAAGACTGTCCTGTGTTTTATTCGAGAACGAGACAAACGACCGCCTTGGCAAACGAGAAAGCTCACATCGTCCCTGTACTGAGACTATTGGAAGACAAGCAGGACAGCGATATTGACTGGTAGGACCGTAGGGGCATTGGATGAGGGGTGAAGGAATGGATGCATTGGGTGGATAAGGTTGGAGTTCGAGTGCTTTGATGATACCCTGGAGGACACTGTGATTAGGATCGGCATCTGGTGGTGTACATATAATGAGGTTGGAATGGATTCAATATACATCAGCGCAATAGCAATGCCTCCTGAACGTGTAGCCTCGTTATGAATCGGAAAAGTTATCCTTGACATCGTATGAGATTCCTCCCCGCATACCGCTAATTACCTAACCAGCCAACATCTTTCCATTCTCTATCCAACTAAAACAAAACATGCCACATCGTGCAGTGCACAACATGACTGATTTCCGATGTCATCTATACAATTCTGTGTCCCTCCGGCAGTGTTAATGGCCACTCATACTCTCATCAATCTATCATAGCCCTAACATGGGTCCTCTCAAGTATTTCCTTTTTGTTTACATCTTAGGTGGCATTACCTTCATTCCTCTCCTTCTCGGTCTCCTCCTTCTCTTTGCATACTATACTTTCCCAGACGCCAGCAAATTACCCTTCAAACCACCTGCCAACGATCCCGCTCAGATTATCCGCGATGGCGACATCTCTTCCACCGACGAGAAACTCGTGTTCAAGACCAGTACTGACGACCTAGCGGAGAAGTTCCATCGAAAGCATGATTCAGATGTCGCCGCGGGATACTTTGCAGTCTGTCGCGAGTACGTTCCTGGAGGCGTTAATGGAAAGCCGCCGGACAAGTTGAGTCCTGCTGGTGAGGTCGTGGCGCAGGAGAGTCCGAGCGTGTATCAGTCAATGTACAGGAGTATATTCGATCGGTCACAAAAGCCGACAATTGAGCCGAATAAAGATACTACAGGGAAGAGTACAAAGAAGGCGAACAACGTGTTTTATGTCGTATTGCGCCATGGTCATTTGATGCTCTACGACGATATACAGCAATTGGAGGTGCGGTATGTGATCTTACTGGAGTACCACGATGTCGACATATACGCTGGCGAAGGCGAGGAGATATTGGAAGCCGAATTATGGATGAAAAGGAATGCGATTCGCTTGAAGAGAAAGCCAGCGCAGGCGGGCGAAAAGGTGGGATCTTTGCCGTTCTTTTTCTTTAGTGAGAACCTGAGCGAGAAGGAGGACTTCTACCATGCGATACTGAGCAATCAAGAAAAAAACATCCCCGATCCTCCAATACCACAAGATTTCGAAACAGGACATATCATTTCGCTGGTGCAGAAGTTGCATTCGAGTGAGGAGCAGTTGCAAACTCGATGGCTGAATGCGCTAGTTGGCAGAGTATTCCTAGCCATGTACAAGACGCCGTTCATGGAACAGAAGATCCGAGATAAATTGACGAAAAAGATATCAAGAGTAAAGAAACCGAACTTTATCACAAGGCTTGCGCTGCAGAAGATCGACATGGGCGAGAGTGCGCCATTCCTAACAAATCCGCGGTTGAAAGATCTAACTGTGAATGGAGATTGTCTAGTCGAGGCTGACATCGACTACACTGGTAATGCGCGCATCGAGATTGCAGCGACAGCAAGGATCGATCTCGGAAGCAGGTTCAAGGCAAGAGAGGTAGAAATGGTATTGGCTGCTACGTGCAAGAGAATTCAAGGACGTATGCTTCTCCGATTGAAGCCACCACCCAGTAACCGTTTATGGTTCACCTTCGAAAAAATGCCTAAGGTTGAAATGACATTAGAACCTGTCGTAAGCACGAGACAGATCACATACAATGTTATTTTGAAAGCGCTAGAGAGCAGAATTCTGGAGGTCATCGCAGAGACCGTTGTTTTGCCATTCTGGGATGATATGCCATTCATGAATACAGAAGGCGAAAGATACCGCGGTGGTATCTGGAAGAAACAACCCACTTTGAATCCGTCTACGGAGATCAAGGACGAGACGCCGGAAGATGAAGCAGAGGCAGGAGATCAAGGAAGCAAAACTTTGATAGAAGCGATGAAGAAGGAGGACAGAACCATGAGCATGCCGATCCTTAACGACAAGAGAACATCCGAGACAATAAAGGCAGCGAAGAAATCCGTCTCGTCTCTGAGAGAAGCTCTTGGTAACACTAGCCCGCCTCGAAGTCCTGCCCTACCTCCTCGTGGTGCGGAAAGTCCTCGCGCTGAGTCATCAAGAGCCAATACCCCTCGCGTTCTCCGTTCACCCTCATTCGCCAGTGTTGCAAATCCTGCTGTATCCCCTGCCCAGGCGGGTGGAGATACGCCGGCTTGGGATATCAAAGCTGGACAGAAACGAGACAGTATGTTGAAGGATTTGTCACAGAGATCGTTCAGTAATTCACCAAATGAATCTAATCTGCCGACTGAGCCCGTCGTGCCTGATATTTCACGGGAAAGAAAAGACAGTATTGCTTCGAAGAAGTCAATGGAAGCTATCGCAGCTGCAAAAGTCGAACGGAGGGCTTCTGCTGAATCTCAAGCAACTACAAATAGTACCGTACCGAATTCCATCTTCTCGATACCACGGATCGACACTGCTGAGACCACGGATTCAGAAGCATCTCGGGACTCGAGTCGTTCTCGGGCGCTCACACACGAAGGCCATCATTCACGCAGTCGCAGCAAAGATTTCGCAGATGTTGCAAAATCGTTGACTTCAGGAGAAACCAAGCAAGCTATGGCCTCGATCAATGCTGCCGCGTCTGCAGCGCAGAAGTGGGGCTGGGGTGTTATCGCACGAAACCGACAACAGCAGAATGACGGCCATGCAAGTCACGATCAACATACAGCTGGTAGTCTAGGTCTGCCGATGGGAAGGGGTCAACCCCTACCGCCTCCTGGAACACCGCTGCCGCCTCCTGTTAAGCCAAGCTTATTCTCCATACCCAAACGAAAGCCAGCACCGCCATTGCCGAAGAGACCGTCTGATAGTGAGAATGCGACTCCGAAACAGCCGCCTCTACTGCCTGAGAGGCCAGAGCGGAGAAGGCGCCAGGCCTCACTGGCTAGCAGTAATCGAGAAGATGCTGATGAGCTCCTTGTGGTAGAGGCACCGGCCGAATCAAATCCAACATCTCCTCTGAACGAGCATCACGACGAGTTCTTCGGTCATGGTGAAGACAAGAAAGAGGAGGTCCTGGCGGAGGAAGCCATTCCACAGAAAGAGGTCAAGAGACCACCACCGCTACCCATGCGCAAGTCAATGCTGGAACAGTCAAGCTTTAACACTGTTTCTGGAGGAGCCCTTGATGAGGCAGCGAGTAAGGCAGAAGATAATAGGGATAGACAGGCATGAGCTTGATAGAACATTATAAGCATAAGAATTGATACCCATGAACACCGTCTTTTGCTCTTCTCTTGAACCCCATATTTCTTCGGAACAAATGGGAAGTCTCTACTGCGCTGGTGGTGGCTGTGGCTCAATCTGAACGATGACGAAGCTCCTCCACGATCCGCGACACGAGACGCACTTCACACTTGGCGAAGCTTCCGCGTACCCAGTCCAATGTGAATGAAGCTCTTACTGTTACTAGTAAGTTAGGCTGCGCAGTTTCATGAAATTGTATTTGGTCGTCGTATACTCCTGGTCTGTTACCATCTAACCTGTATTTAATTCGTCTTCCTATCTCATCGCCTCTCTCACATAAGACTGACACGTCGAACTGCTCGCTGTGTCACCGCTCGTTAGCGTTTCTGCAGACATCACATACGGCTCGGAACAAAGTATCGCACGGGACTTTTCCAGCGGCTGATTCGGGGGAAGTACTGTGACACGATCTCGACAGTAAGAGTTGGTTGAATAATACACATGAGGGGCTCGGTCGTTGCACCGGTCGTGCCTAGTGAGAAGATGTCGTCTTACGGGTTCAATTCGTCTGGTGGGCGAAATGTTGATATGTCAAAGTACGTTCCGGTGGCGCAATACCCTGGTTAGCAGCAGCAGATGAGTTCATACGCGCCAAACTGTTGGAGGTCGAAGATGTGCTGCGCAGGCATGGGAGACAACAAGATTGGAGGGCTGACACAATTGTGATAGGACTGAAGCGGACCTGGCGATAAACATTAAGAAGGCTACGAGCATAGGTACGGAGATAGTGCTGCAAATTTGTTGTAGACGAGGATGCTAACATCTTTCTGCAGAGGAGACAGCTCCAAAGAGTACGTTTACCATTTCCCCAAGCGATGCGATTCGAACATCCGAACGAGTAAGACTCACAAGATGACAGGAAAACATGTTCGAAGTTGTATCGTTTACACCTGGGATCATAAGTCATCATTGTCGTTCTGGGCTGGCATGAAAGTGTAAGAGAACCTTAAATCAGAATCTATTGGAATATGGTCCTCCAGGTCAGGATGCTAACGGGGTGACTGATGCGCAGGCAACCTGTTATGGCAGATGAGATTCAGACATTCAAAGCACTTATTACTATCCACAAAGTCGTTCAAGAAGGTCATCCGATCGTGGTAAGGGAAGCACAGCAGAATGTTAATTGGGTCGAAAGTCTGGCCAGAGGTGTGACTGGAGACGGCTTGAGAGGTGAACATGTCGGAGCAAAGTGGTTTGAAGCAGAATACTAACTCTGTACAGGATATGGACCCTTGATCAGAGAATACGTTTTCTTCCTTCTTGCGAAGCTGGCATTTCACCGACAACATCCAGAGTTCAACGGTAGGACAATATCGACTTCACGATGGGCAAGAGCTGATTTGGGCAGGTCTCTTTGAATATGAGGAATACATCAGTTTGAAATCGATCAACGATCCTAATGAAGGGTGAGTGCAGTCAAGGTAGATACGTTCAGAGCAAGGAAGCTGATTCGTGCAGTTACGAGACAATTTCCGATTTGATGACTCTTCAGGATCAAATGGATACATTCCAGAAATTGATATTCTCGCATTTTAGAGGTGGCGCCAACAACGAGTGCCGAATCGCAGCATTGGTACCTCTTGTTCAGGAAAGCTATGGCATTTACAAATTTATTACGAGCATGTTGAGAGCTATGCATACTACAACAGGTGACGATGATGCATTGGAGCCGCTTCGATCGCGATACGACGGACAACACTATCGACTTGTCAAATTCTACTATGAATGTTCGAACCTGCGATACCTTACCAGTCTAATTACTGTACCAAAATTGCCCCAAGATCCTCCAAGTTTGTTGGCAGATGACGAAAAGCCAGCTTTGCCGACAAGACCACCTAGGGAAATCGAAAAACCTCCGTCCCCAGTACCTAAGAATGGCACGGCAGATCCCTCAGACATGAGCGAGTTCTGGGCAAAAGAGGCACAAAGACAACAAGATGAGTATGAGAACGAGCAAAGAAGATTGCAACAGCAGTACGAGGATCAACAGCGTCAACAAATGATGGCACAACAAGAAGCGCAAAGACAATTTGATGAGCAACAGCGACTACAGGCAGAGCAGGCCAGGTTAGCTCAGGAACAGTTAATGCGAGACCAATATGCTGCGCACACTCAGGGTCGCATGGCTGAGTTGGAAAGGGAGAATCTCAACGCAAGAGCTCAGTATGAGAGAGATCAACTGATGCTGCAACAGTATGACCAAAGAATGAAAGCGCTGGAAGAGCAGTTACAACAATTACAGAGTAACTTCCAGATGCAAAATCAATCGAAGGATGATCAGATCTCAGCTCTACAGGAGCAGGTTAATACTTGGAGATCTAAGTATGAAGCTCTCGCCAAATTATACTCACAATTGCGACAGGAACATCTGGATCTCCTTCAGACGACAAAATCGCTTAAACTCAAGGCTGCATCTGCACAAGAGGCCATTGACCAGAAGGAGAGACTACAACGAGAGATGAAGACCAAGAACCTCGAGTTAGCCGATATGATCAGAGAACGAGATCGCGCTCTGCACGAGAAAGACAGAAGTCAAGGTGGACATAGAGAGGAACTTGAGAAGCTCAAGAGAGAGCTTAGGTTTGCCATCGAAAGAGCCGAGAACGCAGAAAAGGCTAAGGGTTCGGAATTGTCTGTACTGATGGCCAAGTATAACCGTGAGATGGCTGATCTCGAAGAGGCTATGCGAGCGAAGACAAGACAACTTGATGATATCCGCTCCAAGCATGGTGAGCGCAATTTTGACCACGAAGCACAACTTCGTGAGAAGGACGACGAAATCGAGATCTACAAATCAGGTATGGAGCAGGCTCTTGAAGAGCTTGAAGAACTCAGACTTGGCGGCGGTGAGGCAGACGGTGAGATCGATGGAGCTATTGATACTGTTATTCAGAGCAATATCGCAAAGATCAACGACATTATTGATTCGGTCTTGCAAAGTGGTGTGCAACGAGTCGATGATGCCATATATGAGCTGGATTCGACTATGCAAGCTGGTAACCAAAACGCCACTGCTCCTTATGTCCTGTCACAAATCGAAAAGGCTTCGTCGAGCGCAACTGAGTTTTCGACAGCGTTCAACAATTTCGTTGCAGACGGACCCAACAGCGATCATTCTGACATTATCAAGACAGTTTCAGTATTTGCTGCCTCTATTGCAGATGTCTTGTCGAATACGAAAGGTCTCACCAGATTTGCAACTGAGGAGAAGAAAGGTGACGAACTTATCAACTCAGCAAGACAAGCTGCTTTGTCGGCTATCAGCTTCTTCCGAGGTCTACAGTCTTTCAGGTTGGAAGGTCTTGAACCAATGCAAAAGAGTGACGTTGTCATCAACAGTAATCATGATGTTTTGATGAAACTGCAGAAACTTTCGAAGTTAGCTGATGCGTTCGCACCAAAGGGCAGCAAGATCAGCACGAGTGGTGATCTCGGTGATCTCGTTGATTCGGAGTTGTCCAAAGCAGCAAAGGCCATAGAAGCCGCTGCTCAACGACTTGCTAAACTCAAGAACAAACCAAGAGATGGTTACACCACATACGAACTCAAGATCAACGACATCATTCTTGACGCTGCTGTTGCTGTTACTAATGCTATTGCACAACTAATCAAGGCCGCAACAGAATCCCAACAGGAAATTGTCAAAGAAGGCCGCGGCTCATCCTCACGTACAGCCTTCTACAAGAAGAACAACCGCTGGACAGAAGGTCTCATCTCCGCCGCCAAAGCCGTGGCTACATCCACCAATACTCTAATCGAGACCGCGGACGGCGTCATCTCGGGCCGCAGCACACCAGAACACCTAATCGTCGCGTCCAACGACGTTGCGGCCTCCACAGCTCAACTCGTTGCTGCGTCCCGTGTACGTGCGAACTTCATGTCGAAGACTCAAGATCGACTTGAGCAGGCTTCTAAGGCTGTTGGTGCTGCTTGTCGAACTCTTGTCAGACAGGTGCAGGATATCATTAAGCAGAAGCAGAGAGATGAGGGTGAGGTGCAGGACTATGGTGCTCTTAGTGGACATGAGTTTAAGGTTCGCGAGATGGAACAACAGGTATGTTCTCTTCTATCCTTTCTGGGCTTCTTGCTTGTTTGGTGGAGGAGTCACTCTTCTGTATTCGTTCTTTGCTGTGAAGATGTATCCGGACTGACGTTTATGTGCTATAGGTTGAGATTCTTCAACTGCGAAATGCGCTCGAGGCTGCGACTGGCCGACTCAGTGAGATGCGAAAGATTAGTTATCGCGATGACTAGAGGAATTCTTGATCTGGAGGGAAGAAGAGAAGTAGGGGCATTGATGTCGATGTCTTTACAGCGTTGCATAGCGTGGCATCGTATGGTGCTCTTACTAGTCGCCACGACTTGATATACCAGATCAAATCACCTCATTCGCCAGCATACAAATATTTGATCATCCGACTGTGAGAATCACGACATATGCATCAAACTGATTTGATATACTCGGTATCTTGTATATCCACCATGCATTCCAAGCCTGCGATGCTAATCCTCTGATGATTGGTATGGTCCATCATCCAGATCTGATGTGTAGAATCATTTTCTTCCTGCGATACGAAGATCGGATACGGATGGGTCGCCTTCCATGATTGCGTTATGTTTCCGTTTTCCTATATTAGTCCTGCCATGTCCAGCATATCCATCCTCATGTGGAATTTTATTACAGTTGTTTTCTTCTCTGTTCGTTCTCTCGGAATCACCACTCGAATTGTAAGGTGAATATGGCATTTTCTATATACGTATTGTATCACATTGTGTCAAAATGAGTCTGGGTTTTGTTCTCGAGCACAAGGCATTTGCATAGGAGCAGCATGCATAGTTATCTTGCTTCCCCAAGGATTGATTTTATTTTGCCTTTCCTCGTCTTGCGTATCTCAATATGTTATCTTATTCTTGAGGTATCAGCTACTCAATACCGATTTCTAATCGTAAGACTTAAGGCATCAGTTACGTCGTCATGGTAGTAAAAGCATTACCGCTTCCCCCTGCTCTTTCGTATGCAAACGGAAGAGGAAAGGTGCGGTAGAAATGGCACAGGGTGGGGAGGAAGTGGAGCTAAGAAATTGAGCCGGAACGGTTGCGGTTGGGTGGAGAAAAAGCTCAAAAAGTAAATTTACACCTTGCTTGATCATGGAACTGGCCGCTTCTACCTTACCTCGTGCTCGTTTGTTTACGGAAATGAGAGAATGAGAACAACACTGAAGTTAGGATGGAGACGCTGAATATGATTCAATCGAGAGAACAGAAAGAAGCGATGTGATGCGCTATATGCATAGGATGTGAGACAGAAGATTCCAAGGATGTTGCGGAATGCAAATCTCGAAAACCGAGACCTAAAATTATTGCGGAAATTGTGAGTCGGGTAAGTGCGATGGAAGAGATAGGGAGGAAAGGAAAGCGGCCAGCAGAAGCAGTTGGAAGGAAGCAAGATGGGATGAGATGGAAGGCAGGAGTGACATGTTAAGTGAGATGCTTGATCTTGTTTTCATTTGTTTTGTGCTATGAACTTATGGACCCTTGAAGCCTATGAACTTTGAAATTTTGCTTCATGAGCAATTATGAACACTTTAGTATTGAGGTCCTAATGCACTGATGTTCTGTTGTCATTGGTATCGTTTGATTCAACCTTATATGAACGCGGTTGCTTGATACCAAACAGATTATGTGCTTGATATTCCGTATATTCAATGCTGTGTTGGTCTTGATTCAGACTATTACGTCTTTGTTTTGCTAACGGAGCATGTGTTTCCAAGCCAGTCTCGTTGAAGGCGGTGGAAATATGATCTGGTGAATATGATTGACCACGAGCATGTGCGGATCCGTGTGCGCTTGCTCTGTTCTCTCAGATATCAGACTCGAAGAAAGCATCTGTATTGAAGCTGAATGGATCAAAGGGATCTTGGACGAGAGCGGGATCGAAGCCAAGGATGGGTGGAGAGATGTCAGGATTCCAGTGCGCAGCTGCAGGTGTCTGATTGTATGCCATCTGCTGATCAAAGGTGACGGCCGCCATTGAAGGATTGTAATCTGATGGGAGATGTGGATTACCGAGGAGCTGGAGAGCTTCATCAGCCCATGAACTGGTCGCACTGACAGGAGTGTCGAGAACATTGAAATCCTAATCGAAACATCAGCATTAGTTGTCTTGGTGACCCAACACAGCTTACAGGTATCTTGATTGGAGACGGTCCAGTTTCGGCATTGGAAACCACAGTGAAAGCTAGTTGTCCATGAACGGACATACGAGGAAGAGTGTCTGGTGGTATGAACCGAGCGATCAGACCCATGCGGTGACAGTAAGCAGTGATATCTCCAGTTGAGACAGCGACAGTGAGCGGAAATTCGGCAAGGACCTTGGCTGAATTGACTGAGACAGGGGTGAGATCGTTCTCAACAAGACTCCAGCCGGCCTTGGAAAGATATTGGTCGACAGGAATAATTCCAACAAATCCGTGCGCAACTTGGAGGAAGCTGTTCAGAGTAATGCCTGCGCCTTCGACTGTGTGGTCTCTGATTACGCTGTACGCTTGGCCAAGGAGATGAAAGTGGTTGCGACGAGGTTCACTGCGCCACATTTTGGATAGCAGGCCGGAACGGACTTTCTGTGGAAGACCGGTCAAGAGAGGTGAATAGAAGGCTGTTTTGATTAGTTAGAGATGATGTCTTGTAACACGCAGCAGACACTTACTTCTGAACACCATAAAGGCATTGACGCTCTTCTTGGAGGCCGCGAATCGAGTGCGAAATTTCTGGCGCAGTCCTCTTGGGGCTAGAACTTCAGGTGAAACAATAGCTGCGTTTGGTAACATGAGCGTTCTGACTACAGGAGTCTGTGAAATCTGCGCAGCAGCAGGAGCCTGAGGAGTAGCCATCTCGTTGCTAGAGGTTGGGGAGCTCGCAGGTGATAGTTTAGAGAGAATCAGCTCGCAAAGGGTCTTCTTTTGATCTTCGGAAAGGTTGTCAAGCTGAGCCTGAATAATTTGAGAGAAGACGTCGACGAAGTTTGGGCCAGAGATGGCTGCAGACATGCTCAAGAAGTTTCAAACACAGTAATAAGAGAATTACTCGAATTGATGAGAGGTGATAAAGAGATTGAAGTCGGTGACATGATATGAAAGAATAATTCAGTAACTGTCGAAATATTTTGTGGATGCTGTTCTGACTACGCACCTGGGTAGAGCGTTCGAAGTGTTCTGATCCATGGAAAGGCGTCTACATTCCAGCCTCTCCCGTTAGCAACCAATCAAGTGGTCCAAGCTCAGTGACAAAGGCGCTGTTAATCCCATTGTTCCAGCGATTCTTCACTTCTTACCCCCTCGATGACATCTTCAATTGGCAGCAGACATAGATAGCAGAATTTTCCTGCTCAACAAAGTCTCAGATTGTTCGTCTCGTCAAGTACAAATCTCTCCCAGAGATATTGGGCAGCTTTCCACGATCTCGATCAAGATCCCATCACGATGGAAGAATTCACCTCTACCGTAGCCTTCGAGACAGTGCGTCGTGGAGCAGCGAACTTTGCGCGCGACCTGGCTTCAAGGACTAACAGGGAGTCCCTTCTAGAAAGTCGAGGCATCGTTCATGGTATGATCAATACCTCCGATCAGAACTTTTACTGACTCTAGGTCAGAAGATGGAACAATCAAATCACCATGTACTGCTGAATTTCTTCAGTCCATATGCATTCAAGTCATGCGCGCACGAGCATTTCCATATGCCAGCATCCTCGGGGAACTAGATAAGCAGCAGCAGCTGAAACGGCTCCAGACAATCAAGCATGAGCTGGCCCGACTGATCAAATTCCCGGGCCTCTTTCCATCTCCAGTTGTCAGAGGACGTTTTTTTGCCTTGATGGCGCTAGACTCCGAACTCTCATTCACCGCCGCGTACAAAGATCTCCTAATAGACTCTGAAGTCCGCAACTACGACCGATTCTGGAAGGAGCAGATTACACGTCCTACATTCCTGGAAGGAAGTCAAGGATGGGAGAACTTTTTGCTCAACGCAGCCCCTGGACTACCAGTTGCACCTTTAGAAACCGAGCCGAAATCTTCCTGCCAAGTCATGCCTGCTGTAGGGATACGAATCATTGCTGACTTTGAGAAAGAGGAATCATCAATTGTGAACTGGGTCAAGAATGGAGACATGGGAATAAATCTCAAACCAGCTGCTTCTACATTGATGGTCGATTTTGACAATCCCCATCCAGAGAGAGAGCATTGGCCGGACATTCGAACATACTTTTTCGGTCATTCAGGGACGGCTCGACATGTTCCTTGCCGCGATGAAAAGAAGGTTGATCACGATCTGGCTCGTCCTGGACCAGAACGCCTATCATCGCTTCCTATAATTGCCCACCGCTTAGAACACCGAGTCAATCTACTACCGGGAGCTGTTGCGGCTCTGAATGCGCCAAACTTTTTTTCGTCTGCTACCTTAAGGATGCTACACCCGCCTTTTGAAAAAGCAAGGAATTTTACCTTCAGCAAAAAGAAGATGCAGAAATGGGACGAGAGTCTTGACTGAGCTGCTTGCAATACAATATTCCGGTCCAGATCCATTGCTGCAATCTTCGGCTTGCTACTACAAGGGGCTTCGACCAGCCTTACTCCGTTCTACTGTTGAAGTAGCCTGTCGTACTAATGACTCGATGAGTCGCAATTGGCCGCCGGGATCTTCAAGCAGTATAGATTAGTATTGCATCTCTTCTGCAAAGTCTCAACTGTCAAGGTACGCAAAGTAGCTGCCATGATTTGTCGTGTCGAGCGGTCTCTTCGACACGTGAAACTTTCTGCTACGATCTACACATCCACAACTCGCTTCGGTCCAGCTCCGACACTCAATCAAGCCTAAGTTGACACCAACCACTTTTGGTCACTCGGTGTGAGCGCGACACAGTCGGGATCACAAGATAGACTTGGATAGAGTGGACCGTGTGCACATGCAAACGAATACGAATAAAGATCTCCCGCACATACGACTCAGATCAAGCACATACCACAGTTCAGACACAGATACAGCTTAAAGATGGTCTCATAACCCTAGTCACAGATCCTGGCTCAATCCAGAATAGCATTCCAGAAACTTTCTCCACCACCACATGAAGATAAGCAAAAGAAGGTAGAAGCAATACGATGATTCAATATTCAACATTCTTGTCCTTACTCGATCGCAATCTGAAGCCGCAAACGCTGACATATATAGAGAAACATGGTGTCAGTAGTTCATTCTAATTTCTCTAATCAAGACCTCTCGACCTAGCACGATTGATATGATATTGGGGGGGGGGGGGGGGGGGGGGGGGGGGGGGGGGGGGGGGGGGGGGGGGGGGGGGGGGGGGGGGGGG
>JAOTMB010000043.1:0-128825 GCA_032357745.1 Camptophora hylomeconis | reverse complement strand
TTTGTAGGTTTGTAGGTTTGTAGGTTTGTAGGTTTGTAGGTTTGTAGGTTTGTAGGTTTGTAGGTTTGTAGGTTTGTAGGTTTGTAGGTTTGTAGGTTTGTAGGTTTGTAGGTTTGTAGGTTTGTAGATAGGTAGGTAGGTAGTTTCAACTTAGTTGTGTAATGGCGCACATGTTCTTCATCATCAGATATTGATCTTATCAGTTGTTAGTGTTAGTGTTATGTAAAATTTCTTGTTTTTCACTTTATTCGTTACTCGCGTGATGGTGTCTATCTCGCTTGATTGCTCATGCTTGAATGGGAGGCAGGCTGTCGAGACGATATATGATCCATGGGTATTCGAATTTCAGTATTCGAATTTCATGGCGGTGATTTCATTGATTGTTGTTCTCCTGTTGCGATGTGTCTTTCTGTTTGTCTGTAGATGAAGAAAGGATGGATGGTATCATGGAGGAGATACGTAGAGTGTCTCGTATATGCTTTGTTTGAAGCTTTGATTGTTTTCTGCGACTGATAAGGATGTATGTGTGAACATACTGAGATGAATCGAAATTGTCTTTGGACATATTTCAGGGTCGGATTGAAATCAGGTCGCCGTTGTCTCATCTTAGAGGGTCTGCCGGAGATTCTGGTCCTCTTTTTATACGCCGACAGTATTGTGTCTGATTCGAGCATGCATGAATTGGTGCTTAGCTCGGGATGTGGATATCAGACAACAGCGCTCTTTCCAGACGGATCTCGTATCGAAGTTGATCTATGCGAACGAGGGTTTGTCCTGAGAGCACTGCTCAGACCAGACGGAAGTCAATCATAGCACAATCTGAGAACTTTTCTCGAAGTGAGCCGTCCATGAGACCTGACACGGCACATTCACCGACAAATCGAGCTTTGATCGACTCCAAGTCTGAATATCTTGTCGGCTGTATATTGTCAACGTTGTGTGAAGTGCTCGTATTTCCAGCTTCTGACTCCACAATCGGCCTTATGATATATAACACCGGTCCACCTAGCAACATACACACCCAGTCACCTGCTTTAACAGATGCCGACGTCCTTATTGGTTCACACGTTTCATTTCTGGCAATGCTTGAGGAGAGATTTTTTGCGATGTGTGTGTTCTTGTTCCCGGTTTCCTTGGGTAGAGTGAGAGCTGAGATAAATTGAGCATGTACGGTGGGTATACCCAAGTCGAGAATACATTGAGCATCTTCTCCGGCAACAAGATATGTATTTGGCCATGAATCAGCTCTGGTTGCCACGATGCCGATACAAAAGCCTTTGACGTGTAGCACAGAATATCCATCATTCTCCAATATTTGATGGACTGCCTCACTCTTGTCAGATACCTTGTATTGCAACCCAGGAGAACTACCTGCTGATAAAGTCAGAGGTCTCAATGGAAGTTGTGCCCGCCAATCAGGTAACCAAGAAGCCCAAAGATGGTAGGATTTGTTGCCATTATAAAGTCCAGCTGCACTCAACACAGACATATCCCTCTCAACTTCTAGACAATATCTGAAAGCAGCGAGAAAGAGTTCTGGCACCGGCAGCCAACCTTCTTCATCAGTGATACTCTTGAGATACTTTGAGAACCCTGCATGCAACCCTAGTAAAGCATAAATAGTATCCTCGGCCTTCAAACTATTCCGCTGTCTAGTCAACATGAGCAAATCAGCAAGTTTGATGCCATCACTCAACCCGTCGAACTGTTTGTCCAGCTCACTCCTCACAGTCATAATATTCTCGAACAAACCCATTGAATCATAGAGCAGACTGGTCGATCTGAGTTTAGCAGCGTAATGAAAATACCATGCCGTCAAATCAGACCATGCCATTTCGATGTCACCGCAACAGACGATGGCAGCTTTCGACATGACGATCTCTTGGAATGTCCATTTTCTCTTGAACCATTCGTGTTGAAAGATCGCGAGAGCCTTCTTGAGGACGGGGGAATTGGGAGTGACATCGCTTTTCCTAGGCCGTTTCTTGATAGGAGTACGTAGAGAATCGACCGATGTTAAACTGTCCGTTGATCGACTCATCGAACTTCGTAGTGAACTTCTTGAGCTACTGCTTCCACTCGTACTACCACCTCCACTTCCGATCCTGGAGAATATGACTTTCTTACCCATACCTGGAGCTCTCGATCTCAACGAGAACGAACGTGAAGAAAAAGTAGCAGAAGGAGAAGATGCAGATGCAGACGCAGACCTAGAAACGGGACTACCTCTAGACTTGGGAGAATCCTCACCATCACCACCACCCAAAAAGTCAGACCGAACCAAACTCGAGCCCAACATCGTCTCCCTAATAAGCTTCCACGCCACAGCAAGCATAGAGTCCCTCTTCCCAAGCCAAACCACCACCCTCGCAGCATCAGAATATATCTTACCCATAACACGAACCTGATCCATCAATTCGTCGGTCCTCGCCTGATCGATGCACAATTGGTCAACCCACATTCTCCTCCAGATTCCGGCGGAAGTATTGGAATCACCATTGGTGCTGCTGCTGCTACTGCTGCCATTGTTACATCCGTACCTCAAACATACTAAAGCGTCATAAAGCGATTCCGTAACCAGGACTGGAACACCATTACATTCGATAGTCTTCTTGAAGCGTGCATCTCCCCAGACGTAGGAGAGAGCTTCGTATTGATGCGTCTTTGTGCAAGGGTTGACTTCAAGTTCGCAGACTATCGGGTCGTTTTTCTTGCCGGGACCTAGGAGTAAAGTGCGGATTTCGTTGTTTTGGAGGCGAGTGTAGATCTGTTGGATTGAGGTGTTGGTTTGTGAGGATGTTGATGGTAAGGTGTGGCCGCGGTCCGTGTAGAGTTTACCCATTCTCGGATGTCATTGTGGTGTTGGATGGAGAAACGCATGAACGGATGGATTGAGAGGGTTGGTGAGGATCTTAATGGGTATTCTTTTGGTTGTGGTGATTTCCAAGTATTGGTTTGTCGTGGTTTAGATATCGGATATTGAACAGCTCAGCGATCACGCTCGTTCTAGATCAGCATCCCGAGAATGACCTTCGCTTGGTATTCTCTATCCTGCAGTTGTGCTGCTGATATTGGTGTTGAATTTAAAAATATAACACGAGGTTGTACGCGACCAGCCACCTAAATTTCATGTTTGTGAGTAGTACGTTCAACGATTCATTCGGCTACCCTATTATCGCTTTACAGAGTACAGAAGACATATAGCTAATGTGCATGACTGTAATATGATCACGACGATCTCTAACTGCTCTCTCGAGGTATAGATCGGCAAATCCTAACGCACGGACCAGGGTTGTTATGTGGACTTATAAGCCATCAAAACGCTAAGAACTGGCAATGAAGATGGATGTCTTGCGGATGATTTGCAACAGACATTTTCGCTGTCAAAAATTTTGTTTGGCTTACTTGCTAAATATCTGATGTCATGCTATCTTATGTGAAAGCATTCCAATCGATGAAGTATCAAGCTTCTTTTGTTTCGAGAATTGCAGACATTAACTCATTCGGGAGCTGACATCTTTGGAAACACATCTCAACAAGCAATCCATGGCATGCTGAAGAAATTGTGATCCATCAACATTTCTCTTTATTCTCCCTGCAGACAAACGTTTATGCCTTTGGGTCGGCACCGCAGTCAATGATGACTGGTGGGGAACCGTATTTGTTTGTACCTTGTGATGTTCCAGTTGCCTCGAGAGCTTTGACCACATCCATTCCTTGGGTAACCTCGCCGAACACGACGTGCTTGCCATCGAGCCAGTTGGTGACAATGGTAGTGACGAAGAATTGAGAACCGTTGCTGAAGTCAGATTGTTAGCAAGAGGTGTTTTTACAGAGCAGAAGAAACCTAGACTTACGTGTTGGGTCCAGCATTGGCCATGGACAATAGACCTGGCTTGGTGTGCTTCAACTTGAAGTTCTCATCTGCGAACTTCTCACCGTAGATGGACTTGCCACCGGTACCCTATGGAAATCATCAGTATCGCCTCTTGTTCACGTAAGACAACTCTTTATACGTACGTTACCACGTGTGAAGTCACCACCCTGAAGCATGAACTGTGGGATAACACGGTGGAACTTGGATCCTTTGTAGCCAAAGCCGTGTTCACCGGTGCAAAGAGCACGAAAGTTCTCGGCGGTTTTAGGTACCTCCTTGTTGTAGAGCTTGAAGTAGATCTTTCCAGTGCGGTCTAAGATGAGACGTGGTCAGTGATTGTTGTAGAGATTGAGTTGTTTTGATGCCATCAAAGACCAAAGGCAAGATGTTCACAACGAAGGGAGGATTCACTTACACTGGCCTGCCGCTGCAGCTTGCTTTGAATCGGCCCATTGGACCTCGAACCAGGCGTTGGTCATTCTTGCGGATGTATTGGAGAAATGTCTCGAGGATGATTGAAGAATGAAAGATGAAGTTGTTGAGTTCAAAGGAAGATTGGCGCGGGCCAAAGAAAAGCAAGTGGGGGACTTCTTGAATGCACTGGCAAACATGACGGCACGCGGGGTATCGAGTTTTGTGTTTTCTATATGTCACGTGATCGGTCAGCTCTTGTGAAGGATAAGCGGAAGTCGTTACAAGGCACAACAGCTTTCACCAAATTTTGTTGCGCAGAGGCGGAGTAAGTCAATCTCTAGCTCATACTCGACAAAAGGGGCTCTCGAGATTCACTCACAAGCTTTGAGGTAATGGTTCAATAGATGATGCTTATGATGCTTTTGATGATGTTTGACTAGCAATTCAATATTGGTACAGATAACCTTTGCTGGGAATGACAGATTCGAAACGAAGAGGAGTTCCGGAACAATGTTACAGACACTCGTACAATACAGGAGTGATGATGTGATCTCAAAGATGAAAATACTCTATGCAGGGATGGAAAGGAAGTTCATCGTCACGACTCGACACATGTAGTGGAAGCTCCAAAATCATGATGGAGTTGCTGCCAAGCAACCCCCTGAGTCTAGTAAAAATACTACTGCAAAGTAACTATCCGAAGACTTAAATTGAGTATTCATGTCTCGTTATTGATACATATATCATAATACATAACTCTCGACACAAAACAACATTAGTGCCGTCAAAGGAGAACTTTCAATCGTTCAGCCTAACTAAAATCTTCATCTTCGCCGTGATTACCTGCTTCTACGCTCTCAATTCGAGCAACCAGATCTTTGGTCTCTCGCGCAATACGGAAGGCCAAAGGCGGCAACCGTTGAGTAAATGTTCTAGACGATGGACCATCGACTTGTGCTTTGGGATCGTTGCCCGCAGTCATCAGTTTATCTCGACTTGCCGCGAGTATCTGAACTGCTTCGAACGACCTCTCTTTCAAGATAGACTGATACCAGGATTCATCCTCCATGGCGCCCTCAGCAGCTGAGAGTACATTATCGACAACGTCGAGGATGCCAGCTAAATGTGTGTTAACCGCCCCCATAGGTTCCTCACTCCGAATAGAACCAACAAGCGCTTGAATGGTCTGTACGAGCAAATCGGTTTGATTCTCCATGTATATCTGGTGATCCGTGAGCATTCATACAGCAAAACTTGATTTCGAACTTACCTTTAATTCTTGAAGCTCTGTATCATCCTCCTTCAACTGCGCCTGTATTCCTAGTCCAGCGGGTGCAGATGTATCATGATTCTCGTAGACTCCATTTGTGAGTCTTGGTGTGGCTTGCGGATCATGAGTGACTGTATTGGCACTGTCCTCAACTCGTTGTGGCTGCTCTAGAGCGCTGTATTCGCTTCCAGCTGCACTTTCACTTCTCAATCGTTGCGACATATTGAAGTATCCAGCATCATTCACAGGCTCCAAAGTACCTTCAAGTGGCTTTCTCAATTCTTCTTCACTCTTCAGATCGTGCTCGTCTGGAACTGTTGGGCGTATCTTGACCAGTCGTACAAGATCAACTACGGCGGCACTCAGATGTGAGGCAGCAGCATCTAGAAGACTGACTGGTGACATTCCGTCCGCAGCGGCAAAATTCTTACAAGCAGTTATCATGTTGTTAGCAGTAGCTGTCAACTTGATCCTTTGCTTTGCACCTTCTTCGGTCTTGGTTTCTGGTTTGGCGTTATCAACGTCGAGCGCAATGTCACGTACGGCAACGACCACTGATCGCATGTGATCTAAGAGAATGGTAGATGAAGAAGTGCGAGCTGACTGTAGCAGTTCATCGATGGAGATTTGAAACTTGGTGACATGGATGTCTTGAACGAGTCCATCTGCTCTTCTGAAAACCGCATCGCGTGGTGAATTAGTGACGACAGACTGTGGTATGGTCGGGCCCAAAGAAGGTGCTCGGGCATTCGAAGCGTGAGTTTTGGCGTCTGCATATCTTGCTTTCCACTCCTTGATCTCCTCTTCCAGCTTACTCACTTTTTGCTGTAACAATTCTTCACGCTCGAGACTACCTCCAGCACCTGCTTCTGCCATTGCTCGCATCTCACTCAGGAAGATTTGGCCCTGTCGACCCACCTCTTCGGTGATCTTCTGTTGCTCCTCGTATCGTGTTTGTAGATTTTGGTAATGACCATCAAGCTCTTGGAACCTTGTTTTCCATGCTGAATCTTCCCTCGACTCTTCCTTCGCGACAGAAATCTGGGACAGCAAATCCTTCTCTCTGTCTGTATGGGTGGACTTCAACTTCTCTATTTCTTGTTGCAAAGCTTTGTTCATGCTTTGTGCTTCTTCTACCTTCTTTTCTAGAGATTCCTTCAAATTGTCGGTCTCAACACTTTTTTCCTGTAGTGTAGCTTCAAGTGCTGTGATCTTTTCCTGCATACCCTTCATGTCACGGCTAGGATTGCTGACCGAAGTGGCCGGTGTGTCCTGATCACTATTTGGACTGGCGATGGCACTTTCCAATCCAAAAGCATCGCTTGCTCTATTGTCCCGCATGAATGTACTCTTCTCACTCTCCTCGTCATCCTCGTCATCCTCTACCATAGTACTCTTGTTAGGAGTGATGGTATTACTCTGGAATTGCTTTGGCATCGGTCTACCATACTCATTATTTGGAAGACCTATCGCGATTGGTGGATTGTCAAATTGAGGAATACCATTCGGTGCCATAGAGCCATTACGTGGTGGAAAGCCATTCGAGCTTGCGACTGAATTGTTGGAAGTGTGTATACGCTGCGGAGGTGGACGTCCGCCTCTAGAAGATACCGACCTTGAACTGTCTCTTCTGCGGTTATCCGATGCGCCAAAATGCGGAAAACGTCTCTCGAGTTCACAAAAGACGTCTGTAGACAAATCCCTGAATCTCGAGGCTTGTAATGATGACAACTTTTGCCGCGCCTGGTTGCGCTTCTCATGAAAGTCTTGTCTCGGTTGTAGAAAAGGGGGAACGTTATCTCGACGAGGTGGACGACCGGGAATCGGGGTCGCAGCTTGCCGTCGTTGTAACTCGTCGAACACGTCTGTACTTAATTCGTGAAATTGTACTGGCGACAATCGCAGGAGCTTATCCCTAGCCTTGTTCGGTCGCGGTGGTTGTGGAGCGCCTCCCTTGAGGAAGTTCTTCAATACGGTATAATGTTGCTGCAATTCCATCTCTGTTCGTTTGTATCTCCTGCTTTGTTGATCTGATATCGTCCCATCGCTCGACCTCGAATTTGCTACTGAGGCAGCGCGCGATGACTGTTGTGAGCCCGCTTCTGAGGGCCGCCTGCGCTGTGATCCCTCCATGCCTGGAGGCCCCAAAGGGCGAGGTGAATGACCATTCAATGTTGCAGAATCAGGCGGCGTAGCCAAGTCGCCTCGAGTGTATTCGGGATGGACGCCCGGCCGCTGATGATTGTTCCCATTGCCGTTGTAATTGTTCATCACTGACCATTCACTTCCATTAGTGGAGATTGGTGACAAGTCTTGGGCACGATTTGGTGGAGGATATGCCGCATTCATGTTCCAAAAGGGTTCTCCAGGGCCGGAGGATGGGCTTGTATGGACCGTCTAGCCAATAAGTGTTATTGCCAGCAGGCCAGAAATGTTGGAAGTGGTTTGAATGAGTGTCTGGTGCATGAAACGTCTCGAGTCAGGAAGGTACGAAGTCTGAGTCAGCACTTGTAGTACGCCGAGTATTTTGAAGAGAGCGACAGGGCATCCGAGGATGACCAAAAACAGGCGTGTAATGTAGGACAAAGCAAAGAAAGAAAGATGCATGTGTATGAACAGACGGTAATAATATTCATCGATGAATTCCGTCAGGAGTTGTATGGTGGAGAGACTGCAGTACTTCGGGTGGCTCCCCTTTTGCAATTGCGCCCATGATCCACGCGACGCGAAAGGCAGTAAGATGTGGGCTGCGAATCATAATACACGTCCTTACCGTTTGCCAGGCCACTTGCGTCCACACGTTTCCTGTTTCACTCTAGCATCCTGCACTCCTGTCATCAGACCTTCTTGCGACAGCCCAGTCATGAAACGTCTCGAAGCAGAAGATTTCTCACAGGGATGATCGTATTGTTCTATGCATATATCTACGTCCATATGGACATCTCTCATAAGGGATTATTTTCCCCGACGTGTGAACTGTCAGATGCGCTGAAATGATGGGCCTACCCAATGCTGCTCTCTTATCCGGAACGCCATGCAGACACTTTTGACATGTATTTGATATGCCTCCGGTGCGTGAAATCATACACTCATCTCCCACCGTTTGTCATTTTCAAAGTCTGCGGCACATTTAAACCGTTGGTCGCTCGATTAAACGGTTCCACGGCAGCCGAAACCGGAGTTGTGGCTCGTGTAGGGACGGTACTTCGATTGTGGGCCATGTGTGCTCTCACCAAGTGTCCTGCTGCAAGTGCACTACACAGACTAAGCTCTCCAGCTAGAACTGCAGCGCCGATGATACGAGCCAATTGTCGTGAGTTCTCACCAGGTGTCGTTGGATGCGATCCACGTACACCGAGCATTTCAAGCATGGCAGATTGTGCTTCGAGAATCGTTCCTCCACCAATAGTACCGACTTCGATGGAAGGCATGGAAACGCTGATTTGAAGAGCTCCGTTGTTGCTGTTGATGTTAGTAAATTGCAAAAAATGGAGTGTGGCAAGACTTACTTCTTCATGATAGTGATACAGTTCGAACTCTCGACATTCTGAGCAGGGTCTTGACCAGTAGCTAAGAACATCGCAGTAACAATATTGGAGGCATGAGCGTTGAATCCTCCAATACTGCCGGCCATCGCGCTGCCGATCAAATTTTTGGAGATGTTGAGCTCTACCAGAGCATCCACATCACTCTTGAGGACACTTCGTACGACATCACCAGGAATGATAGCCTCTGCAACTACTGCTTTACCACGACCGTCTATCCAGTTGACAGCTGCCGGCTTTTTGTCCGTACAGTAGTTTCCAGAAACCGAAATTGTAGACATGTCGTCGAATCCCGCCTCTGTGGACATGATGTGTAGGGCCTTTTCGACACCTTTAGAGATCATATTCATACCCATAGCGTCTCCTGTAGTGGTCTTGAAACGGATGTAAAGGTAGGTACCAGCTAGTGCGGTCTTCATCGATTGCAAACGTGCAAAACGACTTGTCGAATTAAAAGCTGCCTTCATAGTCTTCTGTCCTTCTTCAGAGTCAAGCCATACTTTAGCCTCACCTGCTCTTGCTAGGGTGGGGAACCCGACACAAGGTCCACGAGTCATTCCATCTCCCGTCAACACAGTCACAGCACCACCACCGGCATTGATGGCTTTACAACCTCGGCTTGTACTTGCAACAAGAACGCCCTCGGTAGTGGCCATTGGTAGGAAATAGCTTGTTCCATCAACAACCAAAGGACCTGCAACACCCAAGGGAATACCAAGATAGCCAATGACGTTTTCACAGCAAGCGCCGTGTACAAGCTCGTAGTTGTAGTGCTTGTAAGGAGCCTTTGACGATTCGAGAAGGTTTGTGAATCGTCTTGTGGCAGGTGTTCTTGAGACTACACCTCGTCGAACTTTCACAGCCCGAACGAATGATTCAAGTCTTGTCATCACTGCAGGATCCTCCAAGGTCTTCTCAATGGCGTACCCAGGAATCTTGCCACGAAGTGATAGTTCAATGAGTTCTTCGTCCGTCAAATGAGCAGCCTTCTTCTCCTTGAGCATTTGTTCACAATCAGCCTGAGTGCGTGTGTTCTTGGACTGTAGAGGAGCCTCCTTGAAGTCAAGATCCTCAACGGATGGACCTTGCGAGGCCGGTCGCACGACAGGAGTAGGTGGTACTGGCTCTGCGATTCTTGGTACTGGTGTAGTGGCTGTGCTTTGCGATTCCTTCATGCTCCATCGTGCAGCGTTGAAAAGATATCCGTTCAGAATCAAACTCATCGTGAGGGCAATAAGAATCCATTTGCTTAGCACTGGGTCTTCCAGACTCTTCAATACTCCCTCTATCACTCTTCCACCAACCACATTGAAGAATTGATCGGTATAGTCAGACTCGAAGAAACCTAGTTCATCTTGAACACCAAGATTCGAGATAGGTAGGTCAAAGTCGTATTTGATCGGAGCGAGTACAGTGACATATGTCTCGATACTACGACTTTTTGCCGCAACATAAATTGCGTCAAGACCATTTTCCGCGACTTTGAAGGGATCGATTGCGGACGGAGCAAGCATGCTCGGAAGAGTTGCAGACGGACTTTTCATGCCTCTTGATGCACGGAATGGAATTGTGCATAGATTGATGACATTGATCAAAACGAAACCAGTAACCATCCAGACCTTGAACTTTGGGATGCTGCTAGGTCTGATTTTTTGACCAAAGATATTGAAACCAGTGCCGCCATCATTCTTGGAACCAGGCCAGTCATTGTTAGCTGCCACACTCTCGGCGACCCTGTGGTTGATGCCGTCCTCCTCGAGAGCTTTCCGAAGGGCAACGTGTCTCTTGATTTTGTTGATCTCAAGCTTGATGCAGAGGATAGTGGTGTAAAAAGTGAAAAGAAGTATGCAGTCGTAAAAGAGAATCCAGGCAGCAAGGAAGCAGAACTGTTTCAGACCTCCCTGGACTCCTGAAGCAGCCCCGAGGACAAGAATTGCGATCTCAATGACATAATCCCGTACAATCTCGAATCCTGTCTCTTTGACCGCAATTGTAACCGCGTCTTCGATCGAAGCCGGAGAATTCGGTGCGGCAACAGGTTCAATAGCATTTCCACGAACAGCTCCGTTTTCCGATCGATGTTTGGTGTCGTAGGAGGCTGACAAGACGGCTCGAGTCAGAATGATAGCTTTTTCAAAACCAATTGTGACGACTAAGAACGGAAGGCCTTCCGAAAGTAAGACCATGTTGATAGGAACTCCGAGTTTCGTGGTAGTGACCAATCCAAAAAGGAAGCCAAAGACACTGGTGAACAATACAGAGACCGCGAGCCATGCATTGGATCCTAAACGCTTCATGGACACGAACAGGGATAGAAATGTCAAATGCATCGACAGGTATCCCAATGCCATAATAACGATATCCAATGTCTCTGCATGCTTGACCAAGTCGAGGAACATAGTCCAGCCATTTGTGATCCATGCTTTGTATGATCTTGATCCACTAGCGTTGCTACGAGCTGCCTGCATGGTCCATGTTTTATGCTCCTTACTCTGCATATCTTGCTCGAACGAGGGTATCTCCTGTGCGGAACTCAGAAAGTCTGATACCTGGTCGAATGGAGTATAGTAGGCAAGATAGGTATCTTGAGAGATAGGTGAAAGGAGGTTCGAGGTGAATGGTACTTGTGTAGCAGTCACATTTGCGGGTATCGTTATGGCCTTTGGCGCAAGTTGTGATGATGAGGAATCCGGGAACCAGAACGTGGTTAAAGCTTGGTGGGTGGCTTTCTACGACCCGTCAGTATAGGTTTTATACGAATATCCCGTTTGTACAAGACATACACCCTGTAGTTCTGGTACTGTTCCATCCTCTAATATCTGCCATTTCCATGCTGTGTTCTCTGAAAGTTCCAGCGTTCTGCTCCCCTTCATGAGCGAATTCACATCGACTCTTCCATGTTCGAGTAGCTTGTCCAGACCTGTATCGAATAGACTTTCCTGCAAGAGACCAACGTATGATGTGCTTGCGAGCAGCGCAACTATGACGATAGTCGGGATAGGTGAGGAGATGCTGAGTCTCGAGATAGCAAGGAGACCTTCGGTCACGACTTTGTACAGTCTGCTGTCATTTTGACCCAGGTTGCGAAACTGCTTGGGTAGGAGGTAGGAACCACGCATCGTGGAGGGTATTTGTTTGAGGTTAGATCAATAACAGGGCGGTGTGATCTATGCAGCCATTACCGACTCTATCGAGTGCCACAACCAGTACAAAGCTTCTGATCGACTGCTAACAGGTCAAAGAGGAGTTTCGGTCGAGTGGTGGGCTGTCGAGATAGCCAGGGAAAAACACACACAACTAGAGTTCTGGTTTATGGAGTCGCAATCACAAGCACAGATGATAGCGCAACAGTAAACAAACGAGAAGCAACGTTGGAACAGTAGACAAAAAGATGTCACTACGGGTAGAATTAAAAATGGTCGTGCACTCGATATGCAACTCAAGGACTACTACTACGCACGACGACGCAACGAGATCGCCTCCTCCCTCCCTTTTGAGGAGCAGCGTAGCTCTCAACCATCTTTTTCTAGACGTGTAAAATACTTTTTCTTAGAGGCAAGCGGCAGAAAGGCTACTCGAGTGCCGCGTCCAATGAATGAGCGATATTCGACTGGAGTGGCACGACTTGGATGGGAAAATTGCCGGATCATCAAAATTCGCCCCTAAGAGAAAAAAAGTTGGAGTCGCGGTGAGTTCTGTTCACCGCCTGGAAAGATGGAGCTGAACTTTGTACAGGCGTGGAATCGACATGCAGGTACCACCACCAGAAACCCCTATTTACCAATGGAATCATCTCAAGCAAATCCACTCCCTTTCTCGTTCCCTGCTTTGGTCACACAACGACAACGTTCCGAGGGATCTAGGGTCATGGAGATGGTACGGAGAAGATGTCCGGATTTATCTTGCATCTCCAACACGAACTGTGCTGGTTATCTCACCACAAATAGAATTGATTACGAGTCCGATTGCTATCAGTTGGGTATCGACAGCATATCCATGTCGCTGCCAGCATAGGCTCTGATATCATTGATACTACTGTGTGATTCCCCCAGGGAAGCCTTGTCATCTCCATATCATGCCAAGAGCCCAGCCTTGTTACCTTGCTATTGCATGACTGCATACCTCATTTGGCTGACCTTCATGTTTGAACTTCATTGAAAAATCTATGTGAGCCGGCCTTTATATCTACACACGAACATTGAAAGGGGAGCTTTTCTTCTCCTTGAAACTTATTGTTCTCTCACTACAAACATTTCACATAGGCAGATAGAAGTTGAAAGATCAGCTAGTACAATGAATTTGCTCGTCAACTCCTACGATGCTATATTGCATTCTGCCATCTCCATCAAGCAATGACTCTTCAGTCTTCCTGCTCATCACCATGACTAAAAGAAGTAAGACCGAGCAAATCAGTCCCATACATACCAAAGATTCAATCACGCAGAAGGAGTCTCCAGCACAATACGCACAGAGACGAAGAGATCGCGAAGCAGAAGCCCGAGAAGCACTCAAAGCAATTCTACCGGAAGAAGCATTTGACCAAACCGTCGAAGCGAGAAATGACCTCAACATCACCTCTAAAGTTCTTGTGGCAGCGAAAACGTTCATTGAACGCCAGCAGATTCAACAGAGTGTAATCGAAAATTGTCCTACAACCACATTACCCAACCGCTTGAGACCAAGCCATAACCGGAAAGTCTACAACGAGACCCCAAACACTGTACGCTGCGCTACTAGCACCTTTCGTAACCACTAATTGACTTCCTTGTAGTCCATGCCTTTTCAAATCCCGAACATCACTTCCAGCGATATTGCAGCAGTCGAAGAGATTTGTCTTCTTCGCCAAGTTGTACAACGTCTCGTACACAAAGCCGAGGAGAGGATAATGACCGATGGATCTCTGACGAGGGAAGTTCGAAAACTGCTGAGCAGTGTTACTGACGGAATGATCGAGGACATCTCTAGATTCGAGTAGATGGCGTCGCTCCATGGATCATCTTGAGTTCTCATGATATCATCCTTCAGGTCGATCCTCTGTTCGGCTACAGGACTGACCTCGTGACCTTGATGCTGTCAGCAGAGCAGTACATCGACGCTGTTAGAGATAGATCTTGTTGCCATGATCTGCAGTTCATATATCAATCATCACAACGTTTCCACCAGCAGCCGAAAGTTGCTTCATACCTCTTTCCTCATCCTCTTACTCCTCTTCCGCATCAGATTCCTACCGTCTGGGTCCCTGTGTAACCTTCGCTCCATGCTTCCTAATAACATCCTCCAAATTCCTCCTAACCTGCTTACACCCGTCCATACCTACACCAACCATACTCTCCAGTATCCCCTGTCCACCCGCCATCTGACACCTCGACTCCATCATAACAACCGAAACCTTATCCTCCCCTCCCTCCTCTCCAAGCACCGTAGCAAGTGACAAAAAAGGCAACTCCTGCTCCTCCGCATTGTTCAGATCAAGAACCGGTTCTGGCTTCTCATTTCCACCAGCCACATTCCCATCACCAGTGGAAACAATACATCCGCTCGACACTGCAGCCATAATACTCGGCATCGGTACTCCAGCATCCACAAGCGCTAAACTCGCCGCGTTGAGACAAGCAGCTAACAAAGCTCCGTCCAGACTGAGAACATGCAACGAAATAACAATACTCGACCTCGGGTACAGATGTGTGAATAGATGACTCTGAAAAGCCTGAGAAATAGTAGTCTGTAATTCCTGGATCCTCTTGTCGCTTTTGCCTCTTCGTCGACGATCCATCTGCGCAAAAGGCGCAACATTGACTTCCGTTTCTACCAAGGCGTTCTTATTGTCTCGTTGACCTCGTCTATGAATTTATCAAGAGAAGTAAGCAGATGAACAATGAAAACGTTCTCACAGTTCCATGACAAAAGACCAAGTTGAATAAAACCGAACCGAACCAAATAAAATAGCACCAGTTGTCTCATCAACGAAAACAACGCGAACAATAATAGAATAGAATGCAAACTCACCCTTCCCTAGGTCCAGTAATGGTACAAACAACAGAAGTATTACCCATCGAAACTAAACTGCTACCATCACTAGAAGGTTGAGTCGAGATCGCAGCGACGATGTTCCGTAGTTCGTTCCATCTCCTACCGTCTAGACGCAGTAGAGTTTGCGAATATGTCGATAATGTATCTAGAGGCATGTCCAAGACTCGTTGTGAGGAGATATGGTTTGAGAATATTTGATTTGATGATTATTGTTGAATGTAGTTTGAACCCTTACAAGAATGATAGAAATGAAAGGACACGATTCGCAGAGATTATGTTCTGATGTAGCTTCAATCGGAGTTTCTGATTTTGTTGGTTGATTGATGTCGCGTCTTCTTCAAGATTTTAGAGAGACGAATCGAAACGGAATAAAATAAAATAAAACGCGAGACGTGCGTCATTGTTTGGTTCGCGTCTCGCAGCTATGAGAAGTTCCGATCTCTCAAAGATACACCAAACTACTCGATCCTCCGTATCCTTGATGTCTTACAAGGTATACCTGATCAACTGGTCTAAATCATCTGTTCAGGATCGCGAACATTCGGTAATAGCACATGAATTCTGACGAGCTGATCTGTCATCAACAGACAGAGGTTCAACTTAAGGTTTGTTAAGCTTCACGCGAAGATATTGAATCTCGAAGATCATGAGTTTGTGTCTATACCTATTTATGCATGCTCACTTATGTTTTATCATGATAAGTACAACACCTCGACCTATCTGACTCCTCTACAGAACCGTTTTTGGGGGCCATCCTGTCGTCACTATTGAAATGCATACATCCCGAATCCATGCTCAACTCCCGTTCCATGCCTTCGAAACGCCACTCAGAAGTCAATTGCTTGATCGAATACGATCCATACTTGACCAGCGCGTATCTTGTCCGAATTTGTTTAGAATATCTTTCCATTCTCGTTCTCATTCTCATCACATTCACATCGATTGTCTGCAGTCCTACTCGTTGTAGAATTTTTTCATGATCAAATGCAAGAAGAGGTTGACATTAACCCTCAAAGATCGACCTTCGAAGAATTCCAGGAACTGGGTATTGTTGAACTGTGCCTGCAACAGATCATCGAGTGGCACTTGAGCTGATGCACCGGGTATCATCATGTTTCCTGAGCTACCGTCGATTGTGAATACACCGACCTCATTAGAGGAAATGGTCAAATCAACACGATGCCATTGTTGTTCCAGATAACCACGCCAGTGAATGAGGACACCCTTGTCGGCCAAGGTTCGGGCGGAATATTTGAACGATCCAAATTTGAAGGATCGACCTGATCTTTGAAGCTCTCTCTCATGGTTATATTGCTTGGTGAATGGAAGGAGGAATTTCTTTTTACCCTTCTTGTTCTGGAGAGTCACCATGGCTTGTTCAATGTAGTCGTTATATGTCTTGAGTTGTTGCTCAAGATATACAGCTTGCTCGTTGAGACGAGCAAGAGTCGTCTTTACACCTTCCAACTCTCGTTGACGTTGAAGTCGACGACGATGCTTAGTTCTGATATCAACGGCAATGGAATTCAACAGATCTTGGTAGTTGTTGGAGCGAGTAAGCCTTCCGATTGATTCGAGCTCCAACACATTCTCAAGTGCGATTCGTTTCAAGTCAGGGTATTTTAGAGAACTGACATCTAGGATGTTTGTGGCTTCGGCATAAGCAGCCCTTCGGCCGCCGCTGGTCATCAGTTCTTCCTGAACTAAATTCTCCCACTTATCTTCATCTTCGTCTGTGATCGGTTTGACCAGTATCTCAAGTAAACTGGTACCTGTCTGAATGCGAATAATATAGAGTACACATCGCTTAGTTTCTGTGAATAATGCTTTAACGTCGGCATCTACGTCTTGGTTGTCGAGATACTTTGGAGTCAATGTGAGAGTAATCTCACCTGTACTGACATTCATGAATTCGGTCTCGTTATTCTTTGCATTACCCAATTCTCTCATCGTCTCTCGAAGTACATCGTCTTGAGATGGACAGATGTTGTTGATTTCATCAGAAAGCAGCCGATGAATTGAAAAGATATCAGCCATCTTTATGAACAAAGTTGGCTTTGTCTTTGCGTACAGATCATTGAATTCATCAATATCATAGTATTCTTCTGCCGATGGAGTAGTAATGACATGACTCCAGATGTTACTGAATCGTTGCACTGACTCTTTGATGTAATTGTTGAGTGGTTGCAAATAGACATTATCATCACCAAATCCACGACCTGATGCTGCTTGATTCAAGACTTTAGCAACTTCATTAAGATTACGTTTCTGCTCCTGTGTCATGGCTCGGTCTGCGATACCGAATTTCTCTGGTTCCAATAGAGCTGGTTGCAAGTAATTGCGCCACATCCAGTGGCCAACCATTTGCAAAGCAAAAGCGGGATCTTCCCCAGGGAAACGCTCGATGAGGCTTTCATACGTTTGCTGAGCCATGTATCGTACACCAAATGGCATTCTATTTAGACTGTCCTCGAATCCTGTAAAGAATTGGTCCGCGATATCTCGGAGGTCTTGCATATGAGCGATGAATGTGGTGCGTGTTTCGGAGTCTCGAATAGCTTCTTCCCTTGGTACATTTGGATTCCGTCTACTTCTCTGACCTGTACGAAGTTCTTCATTCTTAATGGCGGAGAGATATATCTGCATTGGATCACTCTCGAGGTCGAGATTTTGATTTTCGATGAAGTTGTCCTTAATGACAGCGCCGAGCACATCTCGATAGAATTTTCTGTCTTTTGACGATTTGGTATATGCTGAAAACAACTTATGACAAAACAAGGTTGTTCTTAGATAGTCCTGGAGTGACAGTGAACTGTCTACCTCCTCTCGAATAGAACGAACAATGAGTTTGACAAGGTAATATTCTTCTCTTCGCTTCTGAGCGTATCCAAATAGACCCATGATCAAATGTCTGATCTTCTCGCATTCTTTTTCAGATGTGCCCTGTTCTCGTAATCTCCTGAATATCTGTGACAGATAGTGAGGTCGAGTTTGCAGTAAGAAGAACAATTCTTGATAGTGTTCCAATTTTGTTCTTGATTTCTTGTTGAGTGCTTTGAGGTCGAAGTGATCCTTAGCGCTGTAATCTTGACTCGGCATGAAACTGCCAAAGTGCCTTTGATGTTTGATGACTTCGTCAAGAGTGATTTTATTCTTGACAAGCAAGGCAATCTTGATATCGAGTTGTTGGATATATTGGTCTGCGAGTTCGTTTTGTCGGACATGTTGGACAACAGTCTTACGTAGTCGTTCGAATTCGATTTCTTCATTGAAATCAAAATCACTATCATTTAGAAGATGCACAAATCCCTTCAGTGTACCGACAGGTGGATTCTTGCCAGATGTCAAACTCTTGTACGCCTGTCCCTGAATCTTAGCACGAATGACGCTCTGGATTTTGACCACTTTTTCCATATTTTCCTTATAAAACCGTTTCTTCTCCGTGAAGGCAGCACGAACACGAGCTCCTCGTATAGCAGCTTGCAAGTCAGCGACCACGTCATCCTGTTCATCAAGCTCTGCCAGCAGATCTCCAACCTTTGCTCGATGTAACATGGCTCTCACCATAGCTTGGAGATGAACGATTTCGTCTTCGGCATCTTCCACTTCAGCGAGAGTAATACCTACACTTTGACGGAGTAGTACACCTCTAGATAATGACTGCATTTGAACGATGTTGGTGACTTGATCCTCAAGCTGTTTTTGTTGCTGTGCTAATCGATATCTCAGGAGGAAGCCTCTCACAGCGGATTGAGTTCGAAGCACTGAAGATGTGCTTTGCAGCAAGGCAGCTCGAAGATGACTGGCCTTTCCCCTTGCATCTGCACCTCGAAACGAAGCTTGAATTGTGATGATATCGCATTGATATGATCGGAGTTCTTTCTTCAAAGCAACGATACCGTTCCTTGTCTGCATGCCTCGAATACTGGATTGTAATTCGGTCCATCTCCCTGTCAGGCTCTCTAAGGATTGCTGCATACGAGCTTGCCGCGATCGTTGAAGAAGACCTCTTGCGGATGTTTGCAGCAGAAGGATGCTCTTTTCTTGTGATTGAAGTTGGGTCTGTTGTCTCTTGAGTGATTTACGTTCCAACATACCCCTGATAGCAGCCTGGAATATTTTGATGTCCTTGCCAGTCTCCCTCACAGCTTCGATCTGATCTTCCGCGTCTCTTCTGGCAAGAGCACCACGTATAGCAGCTTGCAGACTCTTAATGCCCGTGTCGTGTTTTCGAACGTCAGTCCTTAGTTTCTTCGTCTCCGCTCTCGACTTCCTTGCACGTACAAGACTTTGAAGTTTTAGAACCTGTTGTTCACTTGCTTTCCAATGCTGTTCTCGCTTTGCATCAGCTCTTCTGACAAGGAACCCACGCGAAGCTGCTTGTAATCGTGTGGCGAATTGTTTCATATCCAACTTGTAGCTGATGACCTGTCTGGCCCAGTCACCTCTGATGATGGATTGAAGTTGGATGATTCTGTTCTCTGATTCCCATAAGTCGCTCATAGTATCACCGAGTTTGAGTCGCACCATTGCACCTCTAATCTGATTCTGAAAATCCATGATGGTTGCTTCATTCTCCTCTAGCTCTCGGTCGATTCTTTCCTGCTCGGTCTCAACTGGTTCAGGTTCAGGCTCAGCTCCAAAGCTAGCTCCCATTCCTTGAAAGCTCGGCATGCTAACACCTGACTTATCAAGGCCTTTTTGGGTTTGTTCCAATTCATGATGCTCGAATTGTAATTGACCAACCAAGTTGCCTATCCTGAAGTCGACCATGCCTTTTCGGTAAAGCAGCCATGACAATGCGTGGATGCAATATATCACCTTGGGTATATTCTTCTTTTCGTAAAGGTCAATCAGTTCGAATCGGAATAATTCTGGTAGGCCGACTTCCTCCAGAAACCGAAAAAACATGACGATGTTGTCGGAATGCTTGTATTGCAACCTTTCATGGCGAAAGATTCTCAGGCGTTGATCGGGATGGAAGGCTTGCACAATCTCAGCCAATGTCACACCATCTCTTAAGGCTTGCTCCAATTGTACTACTGGTGGGATTTGTTGATGTATTATGTCTTCAATCCATTCTTTTGCTTCTCCAATGTGACAGAGATACTCATATGCCTGCAAGAATTGTCTCTGTTTGTCCATCCAGTTTCTTTCAAATCCAAAACTTCGTGTCGCGACATTCTTATTCTTGCCTGCTACGGAATCCGTTCGCTTGAGCTGTCGTCGATTCTGAAGCCCTACGACAGAAGCGCCCGGTCTTACCAGAGCTAAGTCTTCTGCCTCGGTGGACTGTGCAAACTTAGATAGAGTACGAAGATAGCCGGTTGATGACTTCTTAAGTTCAGAAATGTCGGGTGCGACAAAGGTAGCGTGAGAAGGATATGGACTCGATTCACGAGAGTGTGGTAACGGTGAGATAGGGCTTGTAAGTTTTTGAGAGTTCTCGACGAACGGATCATGATTTTCCAATTCCGGATACTGATCTAACGTTTGTGTGCGAAGATGGGAAGCACGACGCTTAGTAGATGGAGGAGAAGATGTAGGCGCTTGTGGTAACGGTCGTAGTGATTGTCGTACATTGCGGTAGAAGTGATCAGGACTACTCTCGATACTGACACGTCCGCCTGCGTACATGTCTGCTGCGTCGGAAACCCCTCTCTTGTGTCCACTGGTTTTTCTCATTCGTGAGTATGCGCTCGAGGCATTAGAAGATATCGTGCTCGTTCGACTGGGTGCATATGTATTGCTGTTGGAACTCAGATTCGAGTAGGCCGAGGAATTAGTTGAAGTAATTGAGATTTGACGGAGAGGCTGTGTCGGAGACTGGCTTTTGTTCCAGTGTTCTGTACTATACCGCGACATTGCGCAGCTGTAGTCGATCAAGAAATGGATTTTCAGTTATCGTTAATTAGGTTGACGGATGTCTGTGTCGACGCATCTTCAGCAATTGGTGTAGTCAGATACGTGCTGTGACAGAATCTGTAAGGCTGCGTGAGCAAAGATGTAGACTAGCTGCCTATTCCATACAATGATTGATTACGATTGAGATGAGATGTATGTTGGTAAAATCTTGACGAGGAGGGGTTCACCGGCAGTCAAATGCTAAGGCAAAAATGCTAGTATTTGTTGTCACTTCCGAATTAGGAAAGAAATATTGGCGCATGAAGGGTCCGGGATTCTGCAGCTGAGTACAGTACTACTAGTACAACAAATACAGAGTCCCGACATACATTGCATGTCTACACATCTGTACTATGGTCAAATCACGCACTGGTAACTCACAACTTCAGCGTCTAGCTCAACGATGCTATCGAGTGCACATCATCGCTATCGCATCCTTTTGGAGATTGACTGCGGCAGGAATGCTACTACTTGGTGCAAATATCGAATCGGCTTACCTTCTATCTGTGTCGAGGCTTACTCACCCACCGCCTTTTGTTTCTCCGCGCCAAGATCAGATCAAAAATAAAGTGGAGCCCGCGTCAGAATACTAAATTTTGCGAATTCATCGCAAATCTTCTTTGATTCTTTTTCTTTGGGAAGCCTCTCCATCCCCGTCAACAGAGCGATTAGTCTCGTAAACTGTTGTCTATTTCATATCATTTACGAAACTTACCCACCTGATCACAATGCCTATCTCTAACGGCGATGCCAAGGGCGTCTCTGTCCCTCTTATGCGTGAGAAGCCCTTGGACTACACCAAAGCGCTCGAGATTCTGGAAAATGAATACGAGCACAAGGATGGCATCGATGTTCAAACTTTAATGGACTCCAAGCAGAACGGTGCTCTCACTTACAACGACTTCCTCGTTCTGCCTGGATACATCGGTGAGTTAACCACAGCTCTATCATAAATGCCTCGCTAACAGCTATAGGGTTTGCTGCAGCTGAAGTCTCACTAGACTCTCCAGTCACCAAGCGAATTTCCCTCAAGACTCCTCTCCTTTCATCTCCCATGGATACAGTCACTGAAGAGAACATGGCCATTCACATGGCCCTTCTTGGAGGCCTTGGTGTCATTCACCACAATTGCTCGGCAGAGGAGCAAGCAAGCATGATCCGCAAGGTCAAGAGATACGAAAACGGTTTTATCTCCGACCCCGTCGTACTTTCGCCCTCGACCACTGTAGGTGAGGCAAAGGCACTGAAAGAACAATGGGGCTTCGGAGGTTTCCCAGTGACTGGTAAGCGCACCAATCCAGCTTCCAAACTCATTACAATGATGTTCAAATTCATTTACCCTTTTATAACTTTCGTTCATCCGTAGCATGAATTTGCAATGGGGAATATTATGGAGATTTCTGTCTGAGAAATACACACTCGAATAATATGCTTAATATACTTGGGAGACATTAGCTAATTTATTCGCAGAGAGCGGACAGCTCAAATCCAAATTGATTGGTATCATCACCAACCGTGATATTCAATTCAACAACAATATGGACAGTCCTGTGACGGAAGTCATGAGCACTGACCTTGTTACCGCGCCCACTGGTACCACTCTTGAAGAGGCCAACCATGTCTTGAGAAGATCGAAGAAAGGAAAGCTACCAATCGTTGATGAGAATGGCAACCTGATTTCTCTCCTATCACGATCCGATTTGACAAAGAACCTCCACTATCCTCTCGCTTCGAAGCTCCCACACTCCAAGCAGCTTATCGCAGCGGCAGCCATTGGCACCCGACCTGATGATAAAGAGAGACTGGCAACATTGGTTGAGGCCGGTCTTGATATTGTTATCCTTGACAGCAGCCAGGGAAACAGCATGTACCAGATCGAGATGATTAGATACATCAAATCTAACTATCCTGATCTCGACGTGATTGCTGGAAATGTGGTCACTAGAGATCAGGCTGCAGCTCTTATTGCTGCAGGTGCCGATGGTTTGAGAATTGGCATGGGTAGTGGAAGTGCATGTATCACACAGGAAGTCATGGCAGTCGGTCGACCACAAGCTACATCTGTTTACTCGGTCGCATCATTCGCTGCAAGATTTGGCGTCCCTTGCATTGCAGATGGTGGCATTCAGAACGTTGGTCACATGGTCAAGGGCCTTGCTATGGGTGCCTCTACTGTCATGATGGGTGGACTTCTTGCTGGTACTACAGAATCTCCTGGAAGCTCTTTCGTCAACCGTGAAGGTAAACTCGTTAAAGCTTACCGAGGAATGGGTAGTATTGACGCTATGGAAGAAAAGAAGGGTGGAAGCGCTGCAAAGAGTGCAGGTACTGCTCGTTACTTCTCTGAGGGTGACAAGTTACTCGTTGCTCAAGGCGTTTCAGGTCAGGTATTGGATCGTGGTTCAGTCACCAAGTTCGTACCATACTTGATTGCTGGACTCCAACACTCCATGCAAGACATTGGTGTGAAGAGTTTGATTGAGCTTCGTGAGGGTGTTAGAGAGAAGCAAGTCCGATTTGAGCTTCGCACAGTCAGCGCTCAGGCTGAAGGCAACGTCCATGGTCTTCAGTCATTCGAGAAGAAGCTCTTCTCTTAATTTATACCCACATAATGCATGGCGAGGCGATGAGGCGCATAAGTATTGAGATTGATGTTCTGATACTGTAACGATTTAGATGATTTGACGCGAAAATGGATATAAACAAGGCATCGCAAGATGCAAGAACAAAATTGTTACCTGTTCTCTATCGTATTCCTCCTTGAAAGACTCACCATCTTTTCCCTGCTCATGTCATGAATCTATATTCTGAGTGCATCACTACCCGGTGACTGTGCACTCTACGCTAGTAGGTTAATCAAAAACGGACGGAGCACAAATACTCCAAGTAGACGCGTGAGCCGAGGCTCTTTTCTTTTCCTATGACATTTGAGACCCTGTACACATTATTGGAGGTCACTTTACAGCCGACCATAAGCAAGATCTTGTAAGATGTAAGTGTCTGAAATGAACATCGTCCCACGATTCAGAATATTCCAAACTTTTTCGACAAGATTATCTCGGCCAAACAGAACTTCCGTCAGTATCATAATAAGTCTGCGACCGTTCCAATCGGTGGCATTCAAAATGGGAGCTTCCAAAACACCTGAATCGTCGAGTCAGCAGACGACAGGCAAGACGCCTTCAGTACCGTGGTCTACGGCAAACAGACCTGAATCAGCAAAGACCAAGAAAGAGGCCAAACCACCCTCACCGTCCGCAAGTGTTATACTTGTCTCACCAACAAACAAAGTCCTACTACTTCATCGAGTCCGAACATCCTCTGCATTTCCTTCAGCACATGTCTTCCCAGGAGGAAACCTCGAACCATCAGATGGCACACTTCCACCATCCCACACCGATCCAGCCCGCCACGTCGACAACCTCGCCTACCGCACAGGAGCTATCCGCGAACTCTTCGAAGAATCAGGAATCCTCCTAGCCCGACAAACCCCATCATCAGATTCCCCCCTTCTAGTCCTCCCACCAGAAACCCGCCTCAAAGGCAGAGACGACATCCACAGCAACAAAGTAACCATCCACAACTGGCTAAAATCCCATTCCGATACCGCCGTACTAGACACCGACTCCCTAATCCCATTCTCAAGATGGATCACACCAACCAACGTCCCCAAACGCTTCACAACCCAAATGTACATCTACTTCCTCCCAGTCTCAGCCCATAAATCCGAATCCCTAATCGCGACCTCAGACGAAATAGAAACCATGGCCCCAGAATGGCGCCACGCAAACGAATGGCTAACCCGAGCCCAAAGCGGAGAAATAATCCTATTCCCACCTCAATTCCTCCTCTTAAGTTTCGTAAGTCAATTCCTAGATATCTCAAATGGACCTCAACAGCCTTCCGAGAAAGAAATCGAAGAACGAAGACAGAAATTGATCCATTTCATCAATGACGAGGGTAGTTCGCCTTCGTGGCGTGAGAAGATTATTTCTCCTCGTGTCATGGTTGCAAGAGATGGAGAGTCGATTCTGGGTATTGATAAACCTGGTCCTGAACTCAAGGGTGTGGAGAGTGCGAAGGGCGATGATACGAGGGTTGTTCTTGTGAGGTTTAGTAAGGAGGGACCTAGGGATGTGAGGGTAAGATGGAGGAAGGAAGTTATGGAGGAAGAGAGGAAGCGGAATGATGGCCAGAGTAAATTGTAGGGATTTGTTAGTTTGAATTGAGGCGAATTTTTATTTTTAGTATGGGTAGTTTTGTGTACATGCATTTACAATACATGTCTAGACTGGATGTAGATGTAAGCATTATCAAGAAGACTAAGACTCGAGCCGTAGACACATTCAATGAACAATAAGACACTTTTCAGTAATCACATCTTTCATGACTAGAACGTATTCTGGAAATTGAACTTCATAAAATCATTGTGTTATAAAGTGGAATTTGAGAATCTATAGCATTAATGCTGATCTCTTCTTGATAGGTACCGACGAGTTCTCCTTCATCCCAACGCCGCGCTAAATTCACTATAAAGTCAAGGAAATAGTTCCACTAGAGCCACGAAAGAGTCCATTGAGCTGGCAAATTCGGCCATTTCACCTGCCAATCTGCTAGGATATCAGGAACCCTCTCGTCGAAGCTCATTCTCGCGGCACCGTTTCCATTCTCCCACCCCGAAGATCCTAGTATCTGCCTTTCTTGGCTTGCTGCCTCGTTAAGCGCGTCAGCAAGTTCAAGAATAGCTCTTCCACCGACTAGAGCTTCCTCGTGATTGTCCCTGATATCGACGTTGAAAACATGAACCGGTCGATTGAGAGGTGCGCCTCGATCAAGCAGGTTTTCCACCACCGAGTCCCAGCATCTTTCTTCGCAGGTGAATATTACATCTACAACCCCACCTTCTGTTCCTGCAGATCCTTTGTCACCACGTTTCGAAGACTCAAGTCTTGAAGCTCCAGCTGGCCAATCTTGAAATCTTTCCGGTCCCCATTTTATATTCCTATTTCGGTCAAGCATATTCAGTATGCCGTTGTTCCTGTATAATCTTGCGTCTTGAGCCTGGAGCTCTTCAAACATTCTATCATACGGTGTCACGTTGAAGTCGTAGACTTGAGGTTGAGATATCGAAGGACCTGGTAATCGTACTGACGAGCCGGTACCAAACGAAATGACAGGGTATTGTTTTTCTGACGTCGATAAACGGAGGTGTGCTTCCATAGATCTATTATTGTTTGAGGCGCAAACTGTGCAAAACTTCAGCTTGAAACCTCCCTCTGGCGCTGACGGCGGAGCCGTTGCAGCCGGAGGTTCATCATTCGCGCCATCTAGACTGAGAGCTGTTGATCCAGGAGATTGCTGCTGTTGTTGCTGAGTCGCAGGTGCAGCTTGAGGAGGAGGAGGGGTCGATGCTGCTGTCACAGTCACCGGTGTGGGTGTACTTGTTCGCGCTTGTAAACGTGCGCGTCGCGGGTCAACAGACATGATGGATTTAAGATTATCTGATCATCGCAGAAAGATCGGAGATGTCGTCAATCTGCGGAGAGATGAAGCTATTGTCACTTAGATGTCAGCATTTGAAATTTCGAGTCAAGTGAAAGTATCAATATGACAAATTGGTGTTCCTCAGATATAAGCGTAAAAATATTCTTCATCAATCAATGAAGTCAGCCAGCTCCAATATGGTGATCATCATAGAAACACAGAAGTCCAGTCGGACAGAATAGCTAGGAAGGATAGATTATTAGGTTCCACATACCGAATTCTGCTATCCACGTGGATAGTTCTGGAAGGGTAGTTAATCACAATAGTGTTCGATATGAATGAATGTGTGATATTTGTCGGATTTCTCAATAAGGCTGATCTAATCAAGAGGTGCAATTTAACAAGGCTGTCATCAGTGGAATTTCCATGGGCTGCAGGGTCATCATGTGGCGCCAATTACGAAACAATGGCGTTGGCGCCTGTCGCTGGTGCCCGCTCCAAGCGCGGGAGAAGTGAAGCAGAAGAAGCTGAAATAACCATGGCAACCAACTTCACCTCGACCTTTCCCATCAACTGCGCATTACTCCTCGGTGTCCGCCCCCAGGCCACCTATCAAGTCACAAGTACACTAATTCAACACCTCTTCATATCGAATGACCAAGTTGTTCACTTCCATACTCACCAACACCATATTTGAACACCAGTGTGAATATCATTTGGTTTACTCGCGCGAGTGTTTCATCTGTAGCTAATTTTAGATCGAATCCCCAATCCCAACCCGTCGACCAATTCCTCCGATTGAAACAGCAATCCTGGTCTTGAATTCCTCTGTCTCTCCTTGATCTCAGGTGGCGGTCGCGCGTCCTGCTCCTACCATTGACAAGCACATACGCGCCCATCTGTTCCTTCCATCAGCCGCGCACGCTACGGCGCATACCAATAGCCCGCTACCAAAACACCGGGCGCTTCTACAGAAGTCGGCCTTGTCTTCACTCAATCTGCGCTCTACTACTCTTATCATCTTTTAAATCGTCTCGAAAAGGGTACCAGGACATCTTGTATGGTCGCAATCATACAAAACCACTGTCTTATTCGACATGGCGACTATCGTAGCCTCTCCGTCGACAGCCTCCCCACCTGATAATGCCACAATGTCGAAGTCCCCTCCGCTCGCACCTCTGATCACTACACAGAACTCTCAACAGCGACCTTCGACACATAGACAGCCTTCGTTGTTATCCAGACGAATCTCCTCATATTCCTCAAGTCGATCGGTTCCACCATGCTCTCGACCGCTATCTACAGTTTTCCCAGCATTCCACTCGAGTTTGTCATATACTCTGGTACGCGATTTCGCATACCCATGGAGTCATCCAACACATTATGGACCACAACCAGAAGATGCAACAGCTACTCCAGCTTCGGAGTCTCGAAGGTTGTCGGATCCAGAATTATCGAATTGGGAAGATTCAAGAGGACAATGGTCAGCAACTCCACCATGGATGGCAGATAACAATTATTCATCAAGAGATCAATTACCGGCAATGACATTCAATGACGGTGGACCACCCTACAGCGAAGACGATGATTTACAATCTCCTGTCGTTACTTCATCGAGACATAAGAAGCATAAATTAGAAAGAGGTAGATCTCCTAGCGCCGCCACCTCAGATAGAGGTATGGGAATCAGTTCACGGGGCACTCGAGTTGAAGAATATCGTCCCACAGAGTCAGATGAACTGGACGGACCTGGTGGAGAGATTGAAACATATACTACTTCTACATATCGACCTCAACATCGCGATTCGAATTTTGCAAAACCTTTACGAAGAGATCAATCACCTTATGACGATAATTTCGGACATACAAGTGAAGAAGAGAATTCGGATGATGAAGCCAGATTATCGCGGGATTATTCATTCACGATTGCTTCTCCTGACGAAGAGATGCATGGTAAAGCTCTGGCGCTGTTTGATTTCGAATCGGAACATCAGAACGAATTACCTTTGAAAGAAGGTCAAATTGTCTTAGTCTCGTATCGCCATGGACAGGGGTGGCTGGTAGCTGAGGATCCACGAACGGGCGAGAGTGGTTTAGTTCCGGAGGAATTTGTAAGATTGTTGAAACATATTGATGGTGGCTTGAATGGGCTGGGAGAGATCGAGGAGGGAGCTGATACAGCGATGAGTCCTGTTTCTACAGATCCCGGATCGGCTGTTACACCAACACCTCCGAATGATGGGTTTGAGCGTGCACGACAACCGGCTGTCCAGAGTACTTTCAGCACTCACGCGAGAGATTTCAGCCCAATGCCGAGTAAGGCAGATGACACGCCGAGACTGCATTAATTCAAAAGTAGAGGGTCTTTGCTGTTCGAAGAGGTTCAAATTTTCATGGACCGAATTGTTCTCTATGAAGATGACTATAGTATATTTATACATAAGTTAGTTGGCTTGGTGTGATTGAGATTGAGATTATAGGTGTGATTCTACCGGGGATTTTTGTGAAGCAGGATGAAAGTCGGAGTGTGGTGACATCCATGAAAGGATACTTTCTTCGAGGTATGAGCATTTTCGAATATAGGTTTGGACAGGACTGGACAGGACCTCTTCCAAGTATATGCTAATATGATGATTAATGACGATTGGGTGTGATACTTTTGGTGATGGAGTAGAAGATAGATCATACCATAATAGATTGGTTTTTCTGTCTTACAACTCTCTTTCTCCCGTGCAAGTTTTGGGTGCTGTTGTCTCGAGAATGGGGTTCAATCTACGCTGCGATATAAAAGGAGGTTCTTACGGAAAGGCAGGTCATATTGAAGAGTGAAACCATCCATATCTGCTGCTGCCTTAGGGATAAGACGGTGTCTCCGCTGAGCAGCTCAGTCTCTACATCTGCCGGGCATCCAACCACAACGTTGAACGCTCTCGAAAAGCTCATATCTTTCTTTCCTTATCGGCTTCTCTATACCCCAACCATCCGTATGATGTTCACGTCCTGAAATGGCTCTGTTCCATGGTTTCAACGCTGGATACAAGCACTACCTACTCATGTCCAGTCGCCGGTTACATTGTGGCCCAATGGTTTTCCTTGTAGAGTCATTTAATATGCCGTTATTTGTTGGAATGGGGTGCGGCAGCACGAATTCGGATCAATTCTCTGAACAAACTGGCTTGCGTCTCAAAGATCTTATTGATGACTGATCGGTATGGCGTTGCGTCTTGCTTCTTCGATTTGGTTGGTCGCAGCATTCCCTCCATATCTAATAATGTCTTCTCAGCTGCTCGCACAGCACTTAGCATCAACCACGCCATCTCAGACTGTACCACGACGGACAAATCGAGCCCAAGAACCTTTCTAGCCTCGTCTCCATGACCAGTCAACTCCGGATCAAACCAATTTTCCATGCCGACCAGGCCATCTGTGCATCTGCGAATCCAGAAACAGTGGATCATATCCTCATAGTCCGCCCATCCCCAAGAATATCTCTGTGACGCCTCTGTGTTATCGAATACGAATTTTCGCAAGTTCTGGAAGGTGTCGCATCCTGGAGCCATGATTGTAATCGACCCTTTGTGATTGATTGCATTGAATGTCTCCGCACTCCAAGCTCTGTGCTCTCGCATGGCTTTGAAATGCTCTTCCATCGGCTTGAATGGCTGGAATTTGACTGATAAGTTCAAAACTTTGAAGTACAGACGAGTACCGCTGAGGCTCAGTTTTGCTACCACCAATCTGCGTGGCTTGGGGTCGTTTGTCACAAATCCAATTGCGACTTCATCTGGCAGAACCTCATCTGGGTTGATTTGCGATTCGTCATCAGCGTCGATCATGTATTCCGACATTCGTTGCAACCTCTTCCGTCTATCCACATCCTCAAGATCAGTAGTCGCAGACCTCTTCCGGCCTTGTTCTAGGATCTTTTCGCCCAGTGTCTCCCCTGTCACCGAGTCAGACATCGTTGACAGTTCGCCAGATTTAGGGTACTAGAATGACTGCCTTATACTTGTTGCGGACTGATCAGTTGACACAAGATTCAGTGCAATGTGGACACTACTGGACCTCACGGTGTGAGGATGGAAACGATTGATTGGACAGATTTCAGGCGAGTGGGAGATCAGAAGGAAAAAATGACCCAGAAAACAACGGGAAGCGCAGCCTCGTCGATTTGAATTATCTTGAGATTCACTTCAGCGAGCTCTCACTTCATGTCCATCAGACGATCCATGTACTGCATGACCTGCACTGAAACTGTCACTAGATCAGGCGTCGAACACGAGCTAACTTGAAGGATGAGAAACACAACTCACAACTGAACGTATCTTCGCTCCGATCAGGATTAAACAGATCTAAGAACCTACGATTGCTTACCCCGGGATGTTCCAGCGGACTGATACTTGATATGTCTTGATACATAGAAGGCACTGCTTCTCCCTATCAACATGAGCAATATCAGCTGTTCTACTGGCAGACACATCCATACTCAATTTGAGACCGGAGAAACACAATCTCACTATCGTTTTCTCAAACGTAGCCAGCTATCATATCCCAAAACCATGTCGGGGAAGCTTCATGCTGTCGAATGCAAGTAGTTCAATAATTTGTAGAATTCTGAGGGCGATCATGTCGGGATGTGGGGGACTACGCAGCCTAGGTCGATCGGGACAAGAGGACGAGCTACACTTGATGTCAACAGATATGGCAACGCTGTTACCGAAAAAGCACCCAGTCATGCTTCGAATCAGAGAATTGCACAAACATTGCAGTAAGGGAGGTAAGATGATGGACTGGATATATGGGGGAAAACTGAGACGTCATGCTTTATTACTCGAATCAATTATGTAAGCGTATGCCCCTTTCTGGTCCACATATTTTCCCGGCAAGAACATCCTGATCATGGCTTGCGTCCATGAAGCGCACTACCATCTGTTCGATTGACGACCTGGAGCTGTATATGCTCTGCACATCCAATCTGTCTCTCGTGTCATCACTATACTTCATCGTCCTTCGCATGGCGAGCCACGAACTGAGCGATCCTGTCAAAGTTGCAAGTACCATCCAATTTATCGTCATCGATCTCATTGTCAATTTCCACCTCTTGGAGGTCAGAGAGCTTGTTTGCCAATGTCCATTTCTTCGAAACCGAAATTGATTCGTAGTCTACATGACGTGGTCTGGCGATGAAATCGACGTGTGTGTTTCGAATATGATATCTCATTTTCCCTGTTCGATCGTACCAGGCTGTCACGATTCTTTGTGGTGCAGGATCTTTTCGGACGTAGCCGATGACAACCTCATACTCTGGTATGGCATCCTTGAATGAAACGGAGTCGGGCATCGAAAATTTGGCCTTTTTCACCAATTCCAAATTCGGTCCGCCGATGCATGAAGTTGGAGCGTTCGACTCGTTTTGTGACACTCTCCTTCGCTTGACTGGCCTGACATCAGATTCCAATTCTGAGTCCGAGTCTGAGCAACGAGGAACTGGAGATATCTTTGGTTCTCGAATAGGTTCCAGCCTCGATCTCTTACACATGCGTTTGCTAGAAGAATTCCTGACCCATTCGAATTCTTCTTCGAGTTCTTCTTGAGGTTCTCCTCCAAACTCGTCTTCGGATGCTTCCTCGGATGCTTCTGAGGATTCTTCTGAGGACTCCTCTGAAGACTCTACTAAATCGATAATCACAGGACCTTGATCCGCAGATTGCGACTCCTCGCAAATTGATGGCAAGTCTGTCCTGACTTTTGATGCATGAACTTCCGGAGCCATATTGAGTAGCATTGTATCGTCGCCGCTTCTCAAGATTGCTTCTCCTTGCTTCCAGATTTCCCTTTTTCACAATTTGTCGAATATAATCTTCGAAGAGGTCATTCGCGTGTTGTTTAGCCCAGATTACGTCTTCGTCTGTAGCTCTTTGAGGTTCTCCTGGATTTCTTACGCAGTGATCCAGCATTCGTTGGCGTACTCTCGCGGTCTTGGTGTAAAGTAGAACCAGTACCATGACAGAGACTCGCTTTCTTCTCACCAACAAGCAGAGCGAGAAGACCGGACGATGAAGTCAGATAGGTGATTGAGTTGACAAGATAAGAAGGAACGGATAAATCCTTCAAAATTGATCGTATAGTTTCGGCTTTACTTGAGTTGCACTTCAAGTCAGTGACCGACTTAATGCTTGAATCTGATTCAACATAGACCTCAACCTTCTGGCTTCAGTGCACTCCTTCTACTCCTCATTTCTTCCACTTTTTTCTTGTCTTGCTCGAATTGTCTTAACATCTGGCCTTGCTGCTCTTTTCGTTTTTCTCTCAGCTGGAAGCGATAGAAGTCCTCTAGTTTTGTCTCTTTGGCCTTCTGTTTAGCTCTTGCTTCTTCAGCCTCTTCCTTCTTTGACGCATTACCAGAGCCACGAGTGACAGTGATAAAGCCATCCTCGTCCGGTATGGCGCGTTTGCGAGCATTCTCTGCGCTCTTTACCGATTCGAGAGCTGAGTAGGCTGTCATATAATTATCCACTATGCTGAGAAGATCTGAACGAGATGGATGTTGCAAGGCCTTGTGTGCTTCATATCGACTCAATCCCATAGCCGGTAATTTTGACTCGATTCCCTTGCCCCATACTATCTCTGTATTTGATTTAGCTGTACGGCGGACGGCTTTCATACTAGCCTCCATACTCGGTCGGTCGACGAATGTAACTATCGCTGTCGAGCCTGATGTATGAAGTTGTGATGGATATGCGGACGGTAGATGGTATGAATCAAGGCCCACTTCTATCTCGTCCACCGTCTGTCTCTTTCTTTTCTTATTCGACTTCGATGAAGCAATGAGCGCCGAGGATTGTTTGCTCCCATCTTCAGAGAAGTCCACCCTCTCAACTCTTCCGGCCTCTAGTTGTGTTGCAAAGAGGTGTCGCAAATGTGATTCTGTCGTCGATACTGGTATATTCACAAGAAATAGAGATCGTATGGAATCTTCATCAGGAATTCGAGGTTCGTGAGCTTTGATGTGAAGGTGATGTCTCGCACTGTTAGGAATAACCGTTGATGTGAGAACTACTGGCAAGGCAGTAAAGCCTGCAATTTCTCGCGGTGCTTTTGGCATTTTGAATGATGCTACGAATGTTGGCGCATTCTCTATCGAGAAATTAAGGAAATGGCATGTCTGCAGAACTCCAACTTTTTTTATTTTCGCCGGCTCCGCATATCTCGGAACTGATTTCCGTCAACACCACGAGATCCTGACACTGGGACGATATGCAAAGGCAAGTTCATCTTTGCATTGGATAAAGGCTCCTAGGCAAATATCTTAGGGGTAAGTATCATCTTCCATATGGCATGGACTGACATGTTTACAGAGCATTGATGTTTTGGTGAGTGTCGACACCACTTTCAACTTGCACGCGATACACTCGTAATCAGCTCTTCGTGTTCATGATGCGAAGATGCTTCTAGTTCGAGAGTACGGCATGAGCAAGAATAGCCTGCACCTATTTAGCAATATCCAACATCTAGACACTAGTGTGATTCGCGAACTCGAGACATGTCAATATTACTCTATTAGTATAGACGTGTCGGCCTTAATTCATCTTGGCGCGACTTAAATCCGTTCCGTTTATGCAATTCAATGTCGAAGTTGAGCCATCAAGCTAACATGCTATACACATCTATACTATCAAGATGAAGAGGACAGCAGTCGAAGCAGCGGGCCGCTGTGCTTCTCGAAAGCCGCAGGGACTGATTTCACGCACCTCATTTCGAAGCTACACAACATCTCAATCATGCTTAGCAACAGCATTACCCATAACCGCCACCGGACCTCCTCCAGGACCACCACAACCCTCTGTGTCCAGTAACATGGAGCGAGTAGAAAGAAAGCGAAAGCAAGCAGAAATGATAGCCAAAGCAAAAGATATCCGAGCTGCAGAGAAGCCATCAGCACTGAGAGCAAGAGATACACCACTGCGCAAAAGATTCTGGAAAGAGGTTCATGTGAAAGAAGTGCCAGAAGGCTATCAAATTTTTCTCGATGCGAGACCTATTCGATCACCTAGCAAATCCATTCTGACCGTTCCCAAATCGAAACCCCACCTTGCCCATGCAATAGCTATAGAATGGGACTTGCTTGTAACTGCTCAACAAGCACTGAAGAATCACAACATACCGATGACCTCGATGGTCTCTCGAGCACAAGACATGATCGAAGCTGATGAAAGAGGTGACACGAGGATACGGGATGATCTAGTCAAGGTTATGATGAGATATCTTGATACAGACACACTGTTATGCTGGGCGCCAGAGCATAACATACATGAAGGTTCACACGCAGGTCTGGACATGGACAGAGAAGAGCAGAGGTCGGGTGAAAGTCTGCGGTCACTCCAAATGAAGAGCGCAAGAGAGATTGTCTCATATCTAAATACCAGCATCTGGCCTGGGGTGGAGATCAAAGAGGTCCTGGACGAGGAGTCGATATTACCACAAAAGCAGACCGAAGTAACACGAAGCATAATCTCGGGTTGGGTAGCAGGTTTACCGGCCTACGAACTCGCCGCTCTCGAAAGAGCTACTTTGGCAAGTAAAAGTTTATTGATTGCAACAAGGCTAGTGGTTGAATGGAGCGAGGAATTCAGGCATATGCAAAACAGCAGCAGTTCAAGAGAAAGATTCGGCATTGAGGCCGCTGCTCACGCTGCTTCTATCGAAGTCAAATGGCAGACAGGTATGTGGGGTGAAGTTGAGGATACCCATGATGTCGAGAACGAGGATATCAGAAGACAACTTGGAAGTTCTGTTTTGCTTCTGAGTGGTGCAAAGTAGAATCTAGGTATGCCAGTCCAGAACTGATGTGTTGTGATGTATATTATGTAGAATGACAGAATAGATACAATGTAAACTCAGCTAGAATCGATTGTGATGAGGAGTGAGCTTGCGTATTCGGCTACCACGAGCAATCTTTCGATTTACACTGGACTTACCCTCCAGTACTCATCTCGATGAAGACTGTATCTGATACTCTACATCACACTCGAAACATTTCGAGCTATATTGATGTTCACAGAGTCGAGGCCCACATCAGGGTTCGAGATCAGCCACACCAAGAAGAGAGCTGAAAGATAGAGTGACGAAAAGAGTTACTGCTCAAGTACCCTGCATGTGCATGTAGATACTGTACCTTCGAGCACACCACCTCGGTAAAATTACATTTAAGCTGTTGTGAACAGTGATTCCCAAGCTCAGCTGAAAAAGCTAGTGGTAAGCGCATCAAGGAGTTAATTTGCGGGGTCAATATCTGGTCTTGAGCAGCTGCGACATCTTCTGTATACTGATCACGCGAGAAGCTTCTTCAGAATTCAGAATTCAGAATTAGTTTCGTTCTTTGTCCACAAAATTGTCCGCGAAACGCAGGGCGTGGTTGCACACGAATCCTACATGTACATTCTTGCAAGGGGAACCTCGTTGTAAGAGTATTCAAGAATAAGGCTTAGACTAATTCTAGTTCATGTACCTGTTCACCGCTATTCTTGACCTCCACACATAGAAAAATAGGTAATTATGCCTATCATGTCATTCTCTCAGCTGAATCCGAGAACGCCCCTCTGACGAAAAGAGGCAAAGATCCCCTCATTCCAGAGATTCGTGAAGTCTGAATGGCGAAGCTTTGCAGCACAGATACTTGAGGCCGAGAACCCGAAGTATATCTTGGATCAGTGGTCCCTTGCATCAGGCGGTCAAGAGGGAGCCACAATGTTCGCGACACCTTCATATCTGGGCTTGATTCTTCTTTGGTACCGTACTGCGTCGTCCATGTAATCAAGCCCCCTGTATACATATAAGAACAAGCTTGGTCGAGGGCTTCCTTTCTGCTCAGACCTGTTACTCAGAAACTTTCTACAGGTTCCTGGTCAGGAGAGTATCATTAATCTTCCAGACAGGTCCAAGCATCGTGAATCTCATCTCCATCTTATAATAGGTGAGACCTAGCAACTACCTTTCTTCATTGAATAGAATTGACGTCATCGGGTACGGTTCGCATGAGGTTATTCAGTACAGCACAAGCTAACCATACACAACACAAAGAACGACAAACATGGCAGACAAAGGAACACCGAAGCCAACCGAGGCAGCGGCTCGAGCAGAGATGGTGGAACCAAAATACAAGATATCTCCCATTCCCCATCGCTTCCCGACCTTGGTTCCTCTAGGCCTTGGACTCAAAAAGTCATCTGAAACAGCAGATGAAGCTTCCAAGAAAGATCAATTTGTGCTACTCACGCCTGAGATACTTGAGGAAGCGCATAAGAACCCAATAGTTAGCATACCATGTGCGTTCTCATGTTCGTCAGAAAGTTCTTTGCTGACTAGTCATTACAGTTGGAGAATTGGCAGAACATCATCATCTCGGCGACGGAGTGCTACTCCAGAAAGGCGCCGATGCTGATCCTGCAAAGCGTGTCTTCTCCACGAAAGTACCCATCACCCTGCCGAATGGTCTCGTGTTGACGTATGGAAAGATCAATTGGCTCGCTGGTGATTTTTTCGCTACTAAAACACCAATCTCTGATGGGTCGTGGCCAGAAGGAGCCGTAAAGAACTTTAAAAATGCCTTTGATATGCTTGGGGTCAGAAAAGAGGCCGTAACCGAAGCTGGAGACCTTTTGAAATCTGGACAGGCCGAGATCGATGCCGTTCAGAAAGCTTTGGACGCTGGCCAAGATCCTTCCAAGACTGCATACAGAGATAAATCGCTGCCTGGCACTTGGACGTTCGAGTGGGATCTTTGGAATCGAGACGACGGAGAAGGTTACATTGGTTTGGCATCGACTAACCTCGATCATTTTGGACTCGACGCGCGCAAAGCATACAGGGCTGGCCATAAATTGGCCTTGGAGACTGCTGCCAAGGGCGATTTGAATATGGGGTATGCCTACAATGCCTTCGCCGACCATTTCCTCGAAGATTCATTCTCTGCGGGACACATGAGAACTCCACGACGATTCCTACATGAGGGCGGTGCGTACGGGGACATGTGTGCTAAGTTAATGCATGACGAAGATTCCGCCATTGGTTTGAATGTTGCCGATCCTTCAGGAAAAAGCTGGACAGCATTCGGTGATAAGCGTATCCTCGACAATGAAGACTCAGAAAACCAATGGCGTTGCAAGTCAGCTGTACAGACAAGTGTCAACGAGATTATCGAGGCATACAATCTACGCCGTGTTCCTGACGTCATTGATGGTGCTTGGGCTTATGCTCCAACAATGGAGAGTGCATGTGATATGAGCCGGCAGAAGCTGAGTCCACTCTTTACACCAGAAGGAGACGTGAGGAAGAATGTGTTGGACCGCAAAGACAAGCAACATGTACACGTCGAATGGTATAAACCCTGGTTCCTCTGGTATAACAAAATCTACAATGATTGTGTTCAGAGTGATTTGTGGGACTACGATAAACTACGTATGTAGATAGCAGTCATTCTAATCCGACATTTAGTATCGGACGGGCTGAATGTATGGATCTGACTTTGGCCCCAATGTCTAGTGGGCTTCAAAGGCAGATATTGGGAATGCAATGTACCATGAATCCTCCTCACGTCGTCAGGGTGTTGGGATCAATTAGATGCTCGCAGACAATGTCTGTCACTGTCTTGAATGTAGTTAGATGCATAATTTGCTCATTCACAGGCCGAACAGGCTATGCACAAGCACCTCAAGTTATCATGCTAGCCTGACTCCTTCTGCACTTGATCTGCTTAGTGAAAAGGCCGAGCTGCAGTAGTCAACTCTCCTAAGAACGTAACTGCAATGCACTTCTCCATATAACGGGCATCAAAGCATAATCCCACAATCTCCTATGTCGAAATACACTCGTTTGATATATTCCTTCCAGTCAGCATTGTTGAGATGATAGCATTCTGTGGTTCGTCAAAGGGGAAGGAATACCGCATATAGAGAATAGATCGATAAAACACAAAGACGTCGTCAAAGTCGAATGCTCGCAGAAGATCCGACTCAATACACACATCTCGCTGATAGCTATAGGCTGATCGTGACCTGAATGGATACAGTAAAGCCCGATACCTTGGGACCAGGATCGTCGTATCGTGCCTTACATCTGATATACCATAAACCATTCCGGAATGTTGACTATGATGAAGGAGTCCAGACGTCCCTTGTACGGGAGATCTACCTGGTATCAACGTAATGAGGGCAATTCACAATGACGAGATACAGATGAACGAGGACTCCGATGCTGAGGAGGCTAGCTTCTCATACTGACGGTATTGAAACATAGCATTATATTTTATCCCTTATCAATATCCTTCGCATTCGACCATAGGACATGGAAAACAGGGCTTCCCGTTCGCTCAGCCGTACTTAAGCCATGTGCCGGTGGGTTAGTAGTTGGGTGGGTGACCACCAGCGAATCCCCACTGTTGAATGTTTTTGCCTTCTCGTTTCGTGCGTCGAATCTTTGATGTCGTGGATTCTTTCTAGAGGCAAATTTTAAGTTGTAAGGAAATTCTCCGAAATTTTTTTGGATTTTGGCTTAGATCTGGCTTGGCAGTATCCACCAGTGCTACTACTGTAGTAGTAATGAATATGGGCCATGGCTGCGCTCAAAATATAACTGTCACTTACTTGTTTACATTCTGCCTAATCTGCTGCTATCATTCTGTACGGCGATAAGAAGTTCGCCAGCTCATTACTTTATCGACCAACTGGTCATCGATATCATGTCTAGATACAGCAATGCGCATTAGGTACGGCCAGGTCTCTGATGACTTGGCAGTCCTTGTGGCTTTTGCTGTACAACCCTTTCGGGTAAGAATCACCTGTTAGCTGTACGGCACCAGGTAATTGTATGATGACAATCTTGATTTCTCATGCCAATTTTCTGTTAGAATTGGCTACTCAAGCCCAACAACCGCAGAGATCTATTTGGTTGAAAGCTTGATCTGCTATCTACGCGCAATTCTTCACCCTGAAGCGTTGTACTTCTGCTGACTAGCACACTTCACCCTTGTTTCAATGCGAGCACTACTGGTGCTCATCGTCAGAGAAGACCCTGGCCCACTAACAGCAACAAGTGCCATGAATAGTCACATGCTCGGCTAAAGCTTCGCGCTCAGTCTTTACAAGGGTGGTCGATTGGCTAGTCGTTGACGCCCGACTGCTCAAGCATGCCACCGCGCGCCAAAAGCGAGATGGTACTCACGTGCTACACCCTCTTCTCACCGTGTTATGTGATAGCCTACCCTATCGTGCATCGAGACTATGCCTGTACTACAGATGTCTGGCTTGCCAGGCAGTATTTCCAGGGAGTCTTCTTGAACTCCGCCTTGCTTTTGAGTCTAACGAATTGCTGGCGCTGATGCGGTACTTTCTGTAGCCTTTTCCGAACTTTGGTCTTGAGATTCATTCCAGAACATAACGTACGGCGTTCATTAAGTGTCGCAAGAGCATCTCAGCCTTAACCGCCTCTACCTCGATACATCATTCCAACGGTCTGTCAGCACTGCACACACGACTTGTCCGAGATCTGTTACAAGCTCAGCCCCCCAGCACGATACTCCTCTTACCTGCACCTCAAGCGGCCTCATGCGCCAGCTAAGCGTTGACGATTACAAGATAGGATGGATCTGCGCGCTACCATCCGAATATGCGACAGCTAAGGCGATGTTGGATGAAAAACACCAGATGGTACTAGGACAAGACCAGGCCGACTCGAACAGCTACAGTCTCGGACGGATACACAGTCACAATGTGGTGATCGCCTGCCTCCCAGCCGGAGTAGATGGCATCAACGCTGCCGCCGTAGTGGCCACAAACCTATCCCGCACCTTTCGATCAATCCGGTTCGGGCTGGTGGTGGGCATTGGCAGTGGCATTCCCGACTTACAGAAAGGAATAGACATTCGGCTCGGTGATATCGTGGTCAGCCAGCCCAGTGACAGAGAGAGTGGCGTTATTCAGTATGACAAAGGAAAGAGCCATGATGGCCATCGCTTCGAGCGCAAGGGTCAACTCAATAAACCTCCCGCGGCTCTGCTTACCGCCCTAGCGAATCTCAAAGCGGAGCACGAGACGGATGAGAGTCGAGTACCAGGATACCTTGAACAAATGCTTGAGCTTCGGCCCAAGATGCGGCTTGGCTACTCGTTCCCCGTACACGAGATCGATATCCTACAGTGCAGGCATGATGACAAGCTAGGCACATCGTGTATGTACTGCGAAAGCGGACAGGTCAAACGAGAACGACGCTCATCGACTGAACCCGCTATTCACTACGGCATAGTCGCCTCGGGTAATCAAGTTATCAGGAGTGTCGAGCACCGGGACCAAATCAGAGATGAGTGTGATGGTGCTATCTGCGTAGAGATGGAGGCGGCGGGACTGATGAATAGCTTCCCTTGTCTGGTTATTCGCGGCATCTGTGACTATGCTGACGCGACGAAGAACGATAAGTGGCATAAGTATGCCGCGGCAACGGCATCAGCCTTTGCCAAAGAGCTTCTGTTGTATGTGTCTGCAGAGCAGACGACTCACGAGAAGCCGGTGCAGCAAGTTCTCGGTAAGTAACCGAAGAAGCTACTAAATAGATATATTTGGTCTCGGAGCAAGAGCTAGATAGTACTCCAGGTCAGCAAAACTTCTTGGCAGAACAGAATATGGCCCTAAAATTCATACCGTTACTCTTCTTGTTTACGCCTGTCCCTTCCTACATCAATATCGCTACGTTGAGAGTCCACTTTACTGATATACCGCACATTGACAGATTCTCTCAACAAGCACATCAAGCGGTCTCATGTGCATTACGCCCAGCACGAGGCTCACATCCAGCGACAAGAAACGCATTATCAGAACGACAAGCAGCGTGACTGTCATCAAGCCTTCAAGACCACGAATTATGAAGAGCAGAAGAACATCAACCCCAATCGTGCACCAGGCACCTGTCGATGGCTGCTTGATCACGAGAAGTATCAGAAGTGGTATCGAACCCCTGGTAGCGACCTGTTGTGGATCTCGGCCGATCCTGGTTGTGGGAAGTCGGTACTTTCAAAATCTTTGATTGATTACGAATGGCGTGGTGACGGTGGCGGCCTAGATACCGTGGTGTGCTATTTTTTCTTCAAAGACAACGATGTGCAAGACAGTCTGGCCACAGCACTATGTGCACTATTGCACCAATTATTCTGCTATCAGCCCCACCTGATATCATACGCCCTGCCTATGTGGGAGCGTGACGGCGGTAACATCTTACTTAAGGTCGACGAGCTGTGGCACATTCTTCAGACAGCTACGGCCGATCAGTCTGCACGACCATTGGTGTGCTTACTAGACGCTCTTGACGAATGTCGCGATGACGATCGTAGACAACTAATCTCGATACTAGGCCAGTTCTACAATAACAGGGCTACGAAAGCAGCGACCGATGGAAAGCTTAAGTTCTTAGTGACAAGTCGACCATACGAAGACATTGAGTATCACTTTAGTCGTATAGGTGATTCCCTACCATCTGTTTGTCTCCGAGGTGAAGAGGAGAACGATCAGATTCGAGAAGAGATTAACTTGATCATAAAACAACGTATTATAGAGATAACTACAGAGTTCCAACTAGCGCCTAGAATAGCGAGCAGGCTTGAGAAAAAGCTCTTGTCTATGGAGCACCGGACCTATCTCTGGCTCTACTTGGCCATCGACGATATTCGCGAGATGTTCTTTCAGAGCATTCGACCAGACGATACGTCAATTGAGCTACTTCCTGCGTCTGTAGAAGGGGCCTACGAGCAGATTCTGGGTAGAGTCGCCCGGGAACAGATTGAAACAGTCAAAGCCATCCTAGAAATCATCGTGGGTGCTCGACGACCGCTTACTATAGGGGAAATGGCACTAGCGCTTGAAATTGCTACATCGACGATCATTCCGCAGTCATTCTCGGACCTGTATGTGAGAGATGACCAGCTAGCGGTCCAAATCCGACAATGGTGTGGTCTATTTGTGTACATCAACCACTCTCGACTCTACCTCATCCACCAGACCGCAAAGGGATTTCTTCTACGCAACGACGAGCAGCAATGGATTGGGCACGGTAGATGGAAGAACTGTCTTTCTATGACAGACATCGAGTGCGTGATGGCACGGACATATATATTCTATCTATGTCTAGAAGAGTTTGACAGAGAAGAAGTTCAAGGAGAAGATTCCGGAGCAGTGGACAGGCATAAGCTGTTCGAACTAGCAGCTGAATCCTGGGCTGACCACTGGCGCAATGCTGAAGCTACAGCTAACAAAGTCATGGAAGATAAGGTCTGGATGCTTTATGATGTACAGAGTCGACGCTTCTCACGTTGGACTGATGCGATGTGGCGACTCCAGAGACCGCACGAGCGCAATCCTGGCATGAACGATCTCATGTTAGCAGCGTTCAATGGCCATATTAGCATCGTACGCCGGATACTCGTTCTTAGCTCGCGGAGCTTGGAAACCCGAGACCAAGAAGGCTATACAGCTTTGATGAGGGGGGCAGAAATGGGTCATTTCGGAGTCAGTCAGCTACTACTCAAGGCAGGAGCGGACCCCAATGCTCAGGGTGGACGGTATGGTAGTGCACTACTGGCAGCCTCACACGAGGGCCACGAGCGAGTAGCTCGATTACTTATCGAGTGCGGGGCAGACATCAATACCCAGGTTGGACTATATGGTAACGCACTACAGGCAGCATCGTACAAGGGTCGTTATGGGATGGTCAAACTACTAATTTCAAATGGAGCCGACATTAATGCTTACGGTGGAATTTATGGTACTGCTTTGCAGGCGGCTCTGAAAGGAAACTGTGATCGAGTCGCTCGAATACTGATACAGGAAGGCGCAATTGTCAGCAGTCAAGGCAGCCTACAAGATGGTACGCCACTGATGATGCCAGAGGAAGACAACCAGGAGCAAGCTCGTCTCTCAGAGACACTAGACTTGGACGATGCATCCGACATCTCTGATGTTCCTTCAGTCTCATCTACGCCATCCTTATCGAGTGGCTCCTCGTCACCGTCTATACCAGAAGAATACAGCTCCAAGGCTACTGAGCACTTGGCAACTCTCTTCTATGAGAATCCGCTCCTCATTCCAATGTACAAGCTTGCAATAACAAAACTCGGTCACGAAAAATTTTACAAGAATCATGACCAGTTATTGAAACTGTTCTTCAATGATCTCAGATCCGAAACTCAGAACAAAATTCAGCTTGATACAGTTCGTGGCCTTCGTACTCGAAACCGGCGGCGCGAAATCACGTTGTTGATCATAGCTGCATGCGAGCCTCTGAATGCTGATGAGTACCAGGCAATAAATGTACTGAGAGATCAGAAACCGGACCGAAAGCAGCTGCTTGAAAGCTACCTCGAAGAAAGAATATCTGTTTCGTCGGTGGACCGACTGTCAAGACTAGCGGAGGAAGTTGGCCGGAGCGATGTTGCCCCTCTCGACCAAGATGGCGTGTCGGAGAGCGAAGAAACTGATTCCAGCAGCGGTAACGACGCGGATCACGAGCAATTAGACCAGGCGGACAGAACAACATACAAGTACCTGGAGCCTCTAGAAGATTTCATCACTAAAGGCAGCGCATTTACGCGCTTCAAAACAAATTTAGGCTGCCTCTTGCAGCCTCCAAAGAGCTTGTCCGAAGCACTCCAGTCACGTAACCTAAACATCATTCATCGCTTTCTCGCGAAGAATTTTGCAATTGCAGCAACCGCAGATTTCATGTGGTTACACGAGCTCGACGAAGCAGGCTATTCTAAGCTTGAGATTGCGGAGCTGCTGCTCGAGGATACTAGTGATTCTCCATGGATCTTTTTCGTCCCTCAAGTGCGTACCGAGCATCAGATCCAGACAGACTTGCATATTTCTGATTGTGCACACGAAGCCACGCGCAACACAAAGCCTAGATCGATCTTATCCCCGGAAGGGGCTTCCCCCCTTCTTCCGTCCTACTATACCAACCTACGCAAGCAAGTAGAAGAGCTTTGTGGGGTTGGAGGCGTCGCGCCTGTGTCAAAAGATACGGACAGTTGGCCTGGCAATGTGACCTTTGAAGATCAGTCATCTGTTTCGGTGGTCACGTATGCAATTGCCTCCGGCCAAACACGCACTTCCTTGATGCAAAGAGTATCGAACGTCCTTACTAATTTTTGTACTGCTGCAGCTTTAGTCCAGTCTGCAGGGCTTTGTTGCAATTCTTTCACTGCTCTCTTACGTATGCAGAATTATCTAGAGCTACGACAGGTCAGATTTGAGCATGCAAGAGAGATGGCCGTAGACATCAATCTTGCATTAGAAGGCGAAGAGGCTGATTTAGCAATGCAGCGATGTGTACAGTCAGCAGAACGTGTCTTACAAGAACTGAAACCATCGATTTCAAAGGCCACTCCTAATTCTGACCTACATTATTGCGCCTTAGCTGTCCAATTCCTCTGCTCGGCTTTCTTGTCCTACCTCCAGGCTCACACCGGTCCAATTGATCCATTCTTCCTGGATACACCCCAACGGAAATTGATCTTGCTTGGTAGCCATAGGTCTCTGAATAAAACTGCCATTAATGCTGAGCTTGTTGACGCTACATGTCTCGCAGAAATGGTGCAGCAACCATTACTTGCCTTTTCGCCAGGAGCCATGAGAACTGAATTACTGTCGGGGACTGAGACTCCCAAATACGATATTTTGACCAATATTGAGGATTGCTTAGATACGTGGGGCCCTGGCTATCTCATTCGTAACAAAGTCGACCCTAGCAAGATCCACGCCATTGCTATAGGTGAAGGATTCATATTCTTGATTGACAATAAGAGTTCACAATTTCATTGGACGAAAGAGAGATTGATGGAAAGCGCTTCCTTACTAGCCTTCGAGTCCTCTGCAATAATGAGAATAGGAGCAGTGATCGACATCAATATGAACTGCAGTATAGATGAAGTTGCATGTCGAGAGAATTCGTTTTGGGCCCTAGAGTCATTGGGTACGTATGCAATGTCCTGGGAGCTTCACGAAAGGCAATTTGGCTTCCAAGCAGGTCAATACCTCATTGCAAGTTATGTTCAAGGCTACAAGAAGATCCCAGGAACGACACTCAAACAACGCCATCTTCAACAACTCGAGAATGATTATCAACTGATTCATCTTCTCGAACAAACTTGGGGGCTACAGGTTAGCTTTTGTACAAGTGTAGCTCGTCGCGTCACTCTGCGTGAGCTCGTTACTGACCTGCTTCCCGTATTTACCGATCCTCTGAAGCATGAAACTTGGCAGAGACTGATTAGCGATCATAACATCATACAAACGTTTACCAGTGGCGAGCTTTTTCCTTGGCTCCGCGCTCTCCCAAATGAAGGTAGAGAACATGTCTTTGAATGCATCCGCGCCATTCTCAAGCAGCTGCAGCACACCGGCTTCGATCGCCAGAACGGCACTTTGGTAATCGCGTGGCCTAAAATAGGGGAGACCGGACGAGGCGTGAAGATACCATGCATAGCCCAAACCTGCTGGGCGCAATTCATAGCCGATGCTGAAGATTGTGCTACCTTTGCATACATGACAACGAAATGTCTCGTGACGACGGACATTCGGTGCCAGAGTACTACTAGTATTTCTTGGCAAAACATGAGCAAAATACTAGTCACGGAAATGAGTCCGAGTTGGCCACGAGAACAGCATTTGCCTCTTGTCAACACTGGCTCTAATACTGTCTGTGCTTCCTCTACTACAGCGACAACCATCGTGGTGCCGCGATGGGAACTGAAGGACAAGAACATCTACTGTGTTCAGAAGCTTGAGGGTTTGCTATGGGTCAGGGTCGATAGATCTTTGTCGACAAATGACGATGTGGCCCATCTATTAGTGATGAGCAGTGGTGCTCCAAAAAGAATATGGAGAAGATTGATATTGGCCGAGGAGCGCAGGAAGAACTACCGAATTAGAGAAAGGCAGGCAAAAGGGGATGAAGCGGAATATGTGATCGTTAAGGCAGAGAAGAATGGTGCATTGCAATGACATACACACAAAATCATGTGCAAGGATAAGTTTGCGGGTGTCTATGGGACTGCCAATACTGTGTATGCGTTGGCACATGCTTCAAAAGCAGCTCCTGAGGCATCTCACTGTCCACGTAAGTTATTAATCAGGCAGGATGGACACTGCCTGCAATACCGGCAAAATTGATGTATAGAGGGAAATGTAATCATACAGTCTGGCTATGTTAGGTCGCGATCGCAGGTAGGTAGGGTAAGTGCTGCTTGACACAGGAGCTGAGTGTACGTTTGTAAGAACTGTTCGACGAATGTCTGTCTACGTATAATGACTGTAATTCACAAGCACTAGCTTGCTATCATTCTCTGCATTTTCTGGAATCACTAGTGCTGTACGACTGTTATACGTGCAACGATGAGCCCGGATGAGCAGTGGAAGTCGGTAGGGGGTTTTGTATGTGGGTTTCAGTATGTCCAAGTGTCCCTTCGAAGTCAGAACGGCGGCGGCCTTGTGGACGACTAGAAAGTCTTGGAGGGGCTTGTGTCCCGATACGGCCCATTTCGGTGAGTGGAAAGGATGTGTATAGGACAGTAGCGTCCCGAGTGTCTCTTCTCGAGGCTAAAGTGACCGTCTGTTAGGAATACAGGGCTTCCCATACCCTCGAGCGGCAATTTGCAGGAGGATCATCACCATCAAGCCTGATCTGATTGATGGAATCGATCTTCTATGTCATATTCCGTTTTCAGTCAGTCGTTTAAGTATTCGATCATAGGACATGGAAAAGACGGCTTCCCATTCGCTCAGCCGTACTTCTTTGCCCTTCTTGTCGTTCATCTGCATCAAGCCTTCATCTCTCTCTGCTCGCCAGTCTTTCTCTCACTGTTTTTTGACTCTATAGATATGTAATTGGTATTGGGTTGTTTCGGAATATGAGGATGGGAAATCCTATATGTAGTGGTGCGTAAGGACTTAGTAGCAGTGGTTTGTCCTAGTGCTGTATGACACTGCGATCCTCGTTGAAGAAGGAAGAAGAGGGTCAACACTTGTGATGCGTGCGAGTTCGTTGTTTGGGATTTCGGATCTGTCAGCGAGAACTCTCGATATGTGTATTTGAGTTCGCGTCTTGTTATTGTCATGTTCAGTGTTTGAGGACTGTAATGAAGGGTTTTTGAACATTCTGTAGAGACTGACCGGATCGCGTTCCTTACGCGAGTTTCAGTATCTTGATCTCCTCTGACCAGATAGTCAAATATGGCGTGAGGTCAGTCGAACTATCTCTGAGTTTTGAATGACTGGGTCGTTTTCGCGTGTCTGACGCTGATTGGACGGAAAAAATTGGATGAGTTTCAGTCTTGTTTTTCTCTATCCCTTCAATCATAGCGATGTGCAAGTTCACGTTGGCTGCGTCTCCGACGACTCTAGTGTGAGAATAGGTCTCTGATCATCAGCTTTCCAATGAAGTATATTAGCACAATGAAGTCTTTCGGACTGGAAGAAGTATGTAATCTAGCCTGTAGGTGGTAGCCCTTATCAATAAGTAAGAACTACATCTTTGGCGGAAGAAGAGATCAAGAATCTTTGACTGTGAGAATCAGAAGATGCAATTTATGAAGCTTCCAACTATATCTAATGCTGGGAGATATTTTTCATGGTTCGTAATAGGGACATGTATCGCTAGAGCTCTTGAACTAGCGGAGCTAATGCGATCTGATCTTGGGGTGAGACAAATTCATTAATGTCATCAATATCCACACGCGCCTTATTTCAAGAAGAGATTGTGGATGCAATCGATATGTTGAGTGTCTGTCCGATGCTCCCACATATCTTGCGCTGTATTTTGATCGGCTGTCAGGTCCAGGTGTGAGCCTTGTACATGCACGGTTTGTTGCTCTTGACTGTTCACCCGAGTATCCTTATAGATATCCAATGGTATGGCCCTTTTGACAGTATGTAGTTTGAATTATGATAACTTGTACTGATTGAGATTTGCCATGATGTCCATAATGTCTGTGATGGGCTCGTGTTTACCGCTTACGGATTCAGAATAGTACCGCCCTGGCTACTCATACGAGCTTTCCATCGCTGATACAGCTTCCTCGTGCGATTGGCGCACTCAGTCTTCCAATTCATCAACACGTACGTCAAGGCAGGAAGTGAGGACGTCCAACCAAGAACAACGAAATACCACCATATCAATATCGACATCGTCACAATTGACAAGTATATTGCGATCGAAATGGTAGGCTTACGGTTTGTTAGACGGCGGATCCAGCACAACAACAGGTCGGCCCCGTAGATCAGAAATGGCGTGAAGGCGAGACTGAAGAAGGGGTATAGACCAGATGTGAAGAAGCTCAGACCAAAACAAGCGACAGTGAAGACCCCAGCGCAAGCCAGCTCGATGAGAACCGGAGACTTGTTGTATAGGTTATAAAACCTGTTTCTCAATTTCTGGCGAGCAGAAAATGGATTGAGCCATCTCCGGCCTAGAGACAGCCTTTTCATCATCTTAGTCACCATGTTTCCAGTCAACAATGGGTTGCCAGATTGTGCCCAAAGAATGGTTAGATACATTAGAGGAATAGTACCAGTTAGTCCAAAGCCTGGATGGTACACTTTCATGTCTTGCCAGTTGCTGACAGTGAGTTCGGCATCTATGGATATGGTACTCTGTAGGATTGCTGAGTACACTATCCACCGCTTGCCATGCTTTCGGCGAAGATGGGCCCTCGTAAGCATGGAACCAGCGAGGGCTACTTGGGGTACGCCCAAGATGATGACTGAGATAGAACGCTCTATAACGATATTCAGAACAATACAGATTGCCAAGGCAGAAAGCCATACAGCAAGTCTCCAGTAACCCTTGTAGTTGTTGGCGAACTGAATGGTATATCGGAAAAATGGTCCACCAATCAGCGGTAGAAGAATTGTTATCACAGTCACCGGCACGGCGGTGTACCAGAATTGTCTGAAGGTCCACAAATGGTTACTTGGTTGATCATTCATCGCATCGACAATAGTTGCGTTGATATCGGAAAGGGCAGTCATGGTAGTGTTTGAAACATCGCGTTTGACCCTTTGTGCTAGAGTGGTATTTCCGACCGTAGCACCGGTAGCCTGACTTTGATGAAACCATAGTGGATCACTGATGTTCATGCCGAATATTCCCTGCGTCTTTTAGTGTGACTTCAGGATTTGCAACAATAACACGTACCGCGACAAACGAGAAAGGCAGATATGTTGCCGCCAACAGTGTCAGTACACCACCACGACCAATCTGACTAAGATCAATTTGCTCTTTTATCTGTATACAGGGACACAAAATAGTCAGATGACATTCACTCCACAAAATTCGAAACTCAAGACTGTCGATCTGCTGGGACAGGATATCACATACTGTCGATCGTAGCGTCGCGAGTACTTCTTCGATTTCCATCAAATTTTCTTGTAGAGTGTCCAACAATCCTTGCAGATCCTTGCACGGTCCTATGAGGCCTTGATCTATCAACGTATTGTTGTCCTGAATGAATTCAGTAATGCATTGCAGTAAAACAGTAGCATCACGCAGACCCAAGAGCGCGCTATTCCGATAGTCATCCAAGTGCAATGTGAACTGTATCTTGCTCGCTGATGGGCTACGCCGGCTGATCAATCTCTGTGATCAATGCTGTCAGATTGGATCCTCACTCAGTATCTCTTCCTCACTCGAAACTTACAAGTCTTGATATCTGGTCTAGCAGAGTGTCGCGAAACTCATAAGATTGTTCAACCACTATCATAATCGTTGCTATGATGATCGAAATAGCTTCTGCAACAGGTCCAGAGCTTGTGCTCATCTGAGAGTTTGACGCACTGTTCAGATGAGCTGGATCTGATCGAGCAGCCAGTGAGAACAAGTCTTTCGTGCCATTCGCCCACTCTAAATGCGTGTTGGTGGAAATCAGGATCCTCCAATGCTCGGGGTCTACTTTCTTGATGTAGAAGGTTGCCTCGATCGGCTTCGGCACATTGTGGTGATCTTGCCATACATATATCCAATGATCTGATTTGTATTGAGGCACTTCACGATGCCATCGGATGATCACAGGATCCCAGTCTGGATTGCTCAACTTGACCGTTCTGGCTGGGCTCGAAGTAGGCGTAAAGTTCAATTTGGAGAGCTGGATCGATAGTTGGACTGGATGTGTGGGTATAAAATCCGTAAACGGCACCAAGTCGATACTGTTCGATGATGGACGATTCATACACCTCTTCCAGACTCGACTAGGAACATCCCATTGTTTGACGATTGCGAAAAGAAGTGCGATTCTTGGTGCGTCATATTTGCGTTGGATACGTGCGACACTACCGAAAGTCTTCGCCTTGAAGGGCAATATGTGGCGAACTAATGACCCGGGAACAGCTTCCAAGACGCTGGTGAGGTCAGTCGGGCCGGATCTTGGCTGTCGAGAGCGCTTATCACTTACCACAAGCTCAATTTCGAATCTTTGATTAATTCCAGATTTTGCCAGAGGTCACTGATGAAAAGCGTGATCGATTGAGGACTGTGCACAGGAGAGATCTGATCAAGTTGCGCGCTGGCAGACGAAGAACTCGTATGATACAGCGAGACGATACGATCGTACCTATCAAATGCAATATCCTTGAACTGAGAATAATCATGTTGGAGGTCTGGGATGCGCGCGTCTTCATCTGCAATCCTTGAGAGAAATGTCTCGAGGCCATCTTCCTCGACCTTCAGTCTCAGAAATTGTGACAATGCCGACAGCCATCCGTCTGTTGGCGAAACAAGCGATGCAGCAGCGGTTGTCGGTTGTGTGTTCGTCATCTCTCTATAGCTGGTAACCTTATCGGTTATGGGCCAAGATATGGAGATTTCCGACAAATCTACGCGCAGCGCTTCAGTTTGCTGGCTAATTGGAGGTGAAGTATAATCCTCATGAGTAGTAGAATAAAACAAATCGAGAAATGAGGGTTTGTATCATGATCTGTTGAGCGCCGTGTAAGACGACTTCAGCCTCGCTCTAATGTGGAAGTCGAGTTTCCAGCATGGAAACAAGGCGTTTTCAGTCTGATGCTGGCCAATCATATTGCTCCCGAACATGACTCTCTCTCTTATATTTCAAGGCTGAGCCACCACTGGGCTAGGCTGACGAGCTGTAGTGGTAATGTGCGCATATTAAAATCGAGCGCTAATTGGATGCCTACTCCAGCGCGGGGTCTCGTATCCGTGCAAGGTCGCAAGCTGGCTGATTTACCGACGAGCGTTATAGAACGATTTGTTTGAATACTTCGATGTCTAGTGGCCAACGTTGCTTGTGATCGATGAGTTACCAACTTGCCGTGAGATTGAGCCAGAGCAAATCTGCCAAGACCAACCCTAAAACAGCTCCTTTTCCGCTTCTGCTGTACTGGTACAACTTGTACGATAAAAGATTTTCTCACGCTGTGCTCAGCCCAATGTCGCGTATCGTTGCCTCAAATCGTTCCCGGCAATTTTCCCACAAAGTTGCTGTACAAATACTGTAAGAATTACATGAACAGATGTAAACAAGTCACAAAAGCCGCCGACTAGTCGTGCACTGTAAGCGTGCACTCTTGCTCAATATGATGTTGGGTCGATTGAGTTACTAGCTGCCGACGATACACGAGTATGCGGAGTTTCTTTAGACAACATCACCACCAAGAACACGTTCACAGGCCATATGAATTGTGACACTCGACATGAAGACATCATAATCCTGTATACTATGTGTGTATTGCCGTTGCGATACTACGAATATGAAACCTCATAAGATTCTGTACAGGCCGCACTGTATCTATGTAACGACCATTCGGTGAACGTGTCTATACGGACTAGAAGATATCATCACAAACAGACCAATCGCCAGCTTGCCTGTGCTTCCAGTACTGACCGTTACTCTGCCAATACTCTTCACCAGTAGTTGGGTCGACCTCCTTGGTGAACCATTTTGGTTTCCATTCCTCACCAGTAGTTTCTCGTTCCCTTCTTGCTGCTCTTTGCTTCTCTTCGACCCTGTTCTTCTCGATTGCCGCATTATCGTATTGTCCATCTTCCATTGCGCGCTGATCGGGACGTAATCTGGTGTCTGTGGGTGCAAGGACCTTGACCAATTTCTCGTTTGGATCGTTCAGGGTCACGCCAAAGGGCGTCAAATTGAAGGGTATACCTGTCGGCCTTTCATTGGCCTTCCAGATCAAAGTAGCTTGATTGCCTTTGCCTGGCTTTCCTTCTCCGACAGCCTGGTCCTCGAATCCTTCCGTCAGACGGGCATATATCTTGTCGTTCCATCGTCCGCCTATACTCCACTTCGTTTCACCAGACTTGTCTGTGACCTTACCGGAGACCTGATAGGCAGAGCTTGCCTTCCAGCCTCTTTGCTTGAAGTCAAGGATACAAGTTTCTCCGGTAGTCCAGTTCTTGACTTCCATAGGACCATAGTTGTCGACAGTAGGACTACCAGTGATAATGCCCACAACCGAACTTGTCACTTTCTTCCAAGTATACAAATCTGGTTTGCTGCCATCGTTCGGTCTTAGACGTAAGAACCAGGTACCAAGTGGATTGATATCAAATGATTTTCCATAAAACTTGGACTTCACCGCCGATTCACCCCAATAATCCCATTTCGCACTTTCAGCAAGAGCTGCGCCAATAGGTGGATGATGACTGACTTGCTCAATAACAAATCGATATCCTTTGTCGGGTCTGACATACTCGTACGTTTCACCTAAGAGAGGATTGAAAGGCTTAGCGACACGACCGATAGTACTGGCATATTCCGAAGCCGCAAAGGCCGCAACATACACCATACGTTCGAGTGAATCAGGTCGATCTGCAGCAATATCTAGGAGATCAGCATACTCCATGTCTTCAGCCACACGTTGAAGAAGAGATGTAGGTTCGTTGAAAGATACTGGTAAAGTCATCTTCGTCATGTCCTTTCCAATCATAGACTTGAGAATACCCCACAAGGAGATCTTCGGTCTATCGTCTGCGTCGAGTTTCATCTTCTTTCGAATACCACTCTCGTAACCTGTAAAAGATGGTACAATATCTTTGTGCTTCTTAGTTCTCTCTGTTTCTTTCTGCTCGAGGGTACTTTCGATGGATGGAGGTGCTGTATACTCTGGTGGAGAGCTGACGACAGGTGGAGTAACGACCTCGATTTCACCAGCATCGACGGCGTCAAAGAATTCCTCGTCACCTTCAGAATCAGAGTCCGAGAGATTGGTGTATTCGGCGATGACGGACTTCCGTCGACCACCTTTACTACCCATTGACCTTTTACGAGCGGCGATCTGGGCTTCAGTCCTGACAGGCAAGTCGTTGTATCCTTCAGCAAACTTGATCTCATGAGGAACAGGCTCTGGAGATAGTAACGCGCTTGGTTGTTGGGTCTGACCCTCAAGAGCCTCCTTCAAAGCACGTTTTGTACGTTTGCGTTTCTCCTCTGACTCCGAGATGTTCTTCTTTAGCTCTTCGTGTTCGTAAGCAATTTGAGCCATACTCTCTTCCCACATCCTTCTGGCATCGGCGTCTCTGTCCAACCTGTACTGCCAGTACGCATCTCTGTCGCGTGAGATCTTGAGTAGTTCCGCAATGAGTCCGTTCAAAGAACTGACAGAGGTTTGATAAGTTGACAATGCGCGTGCGACTTCTCGATCCGTGATTGTGGTGCTTGGATTGGTGGAAGCGGTAGTTTCCAAAGCTCCTGCAACAGAAGCGAGCAAGTCTAGTTGTAATTTCACAGATTGAGCGGTGATGTTGAATGCGTCTCTGCTGCCTGGGTGTTGAACCTCATGACTGCTAGCATCATCGCCATCCATGTCCTCTTCACCGGCGATGGTAGCAATACCTGCATGAGTGTGAATCCTATTCATATCATCACCAGCCAAACTGGCATCATATGATTCTGGTACAGATGCACCATCAGCATCCGAACGTCCGCTAGTACGTGTAGTACCTGTTTGCACTCCCAGAGTCGAGGATCCCTGTTTCTTTGTCGAACCGGTTTCAGCATGATCCATCATATCGACTTTCACTTGCCGCATTGTCTCGGTGTCACGTGTACGACGCTTCTCCTCCTCCTTTGCTTCGTCTTTAGAGAACTGAATAGCATTGTTGAGTGACCAGAACCATCTCTTTGCTTCAACGACATGGTTGGCCTTGAGATGGTATTTGACGGATGACTTGCCATGAATCTCAAACCTAGTCTTGTCCTGTGGATCCATGTGAAGAGTTGCGATGCGCATGTTGATCGCACCACGACATGCAGATCCCGCATCATCCTGATGCTTATAGTAACTCATGACACCGTCCTCTAGTACAAACCAACGCAATTTGTATCCGCTCGTGTAGTTTGTCCATTTCTTGAGATAGCCTCGCATCTCGCGAGCATCTTTACCTTGTTCGCCAGTAGCAGATATTGGAGCAGCTGGATTATTGCCGAGAATAGCCTTTTCCTGAACACCTCTTTGAGCAGCAGCTGCGGCGGGCGACTTCTTGAGTATAGCTCTGGTCCGTTCATCCTTTGTAATATCTTGAGGCAACTTTCCTTTACGATCTCTTCTGAAGGGATCAGCCCCATGTAGGAGCAGGATCTGACATAATTGTAAATCCTTCTTTCGCGCTGCCTCATGTAGGAGTGTACCACCACTAGCCGTGGTCAAAGGATCTGTCGAGAGTTCCAATGCATTGACATCCAATACAGCCTCAATACGCGGCTCGACCAGTAACTCTTCTAATCTCTTGTAGTTGCTCTGGGCTACCGCAGCTTGCACATCTTTTGTAATATGATCCAAGAACAGTGCTCTTGCCAGCTGAAGTTGACTGTATATCTCGGGTGTTCGCGCAAGATCAATAGGTGCCTTGCCAGTTCTATTGATGAGAGCATCATTGACGTTAGGCCGTTCCAAGAGGTGATTGACCACCGACGCTCGACCTAGCTGCGCAGCCAAATGTAGCGGAGTATTCCCATCTCTATCCTGTGCATTTATGTCCAGATTCTTTGCACTTCTCATAACCTGATCGACAACCTGCGGCTCGGCACATTGTATCGCGAGATGAAGGATGGAAGTGCCTGGGATCGGTTGAGGGTTCGTAGGAGATGGGTCTGAATCTCTGATTGCTTTCTCTATCGCGGCAGAGTCCTTCCCACGCAGAGCTTCGAACACTCGAAATGTTCTCACAGAGTCGTCTACTGATGGAGCACTCGGAAGTCCGGTTGGAGGTGCCTTCTTCTGTTCCTCCCCAGCAAGACGAGAGGATGCTTCTGTATCTTGGAAGGAATTGGCCGTCGCGTTCGTCATGACGGGTGTCAATCTGGAGTCGGTCGTCATTCTAGTGTTTACTGTTGACAAAGGAGCGAGACCGCTTGTTGTATCCGCTGCTGCAGTCGAGGCAGTGTCAGAATCATTATCTTTGGACTCGTTACCACGAATATAGCTCAACATTCTTGAGCTCTTCGAGCGCTTGTGAGACAGGTTATTTGACTCCATATTGATCTGTCAAACAACGACAAAGGAAAGAAAGGTCAAGACAGAGTGCAAACAAAGGGCTATAACCAAAAGGAACTCTTTGGAATCATACCTGGTTACTGTCACCGACGCCCCTCGTAGGGCATTGATTGGGCGAACTGGTTGTCTGGACCACGATGACGAAAGCGCGCCACAGTAAACTTTGTATGATAATGATGTGCAAAGCGATATGAACGATGGAGTATTGATACTCGTAGACTAGAACAGTACAACAGGATACCAATGAATTTTCGAACTGTCCTACAAACTGGTACAAGCCTTCCTCAGTCTTACATTCTGTGACGCGTGCACAATCGCCAGCTGAGATTCGAGGAAACAGCTCTTCCTCTGATGTAGCCTCAACGGGGTACGAAAGGCTCTCCTCTACAAGTGCGGGGTTCAGTTGTTGAATTATACTGATTGCGACACTGAGCGACGCTGGTTGGATTGGATAATCCCACGTGTGATTTGTTCTTCCGAGTCTGGCTGGTATGATCAAACATATCATACGCGGCAAGGTGGTACGTAACAAAGGTAACCCATCTCGATCATTGGATGTATGATGCAAAATTGCCGATGAACATGTTGTATCTGGTATCAATTCAGCCAGTCCACATACCGGGTCTTCCGCGTTGACTAACAAGTCGCACATCGCATTTCAGAATAGTCGCATCAAAAGAATTCATACTTTGAAAGAGATCTAATCGTAACATTCTTCAAAATAAAGCTAAGATCAATAACGCTGTAGATATCCCTGTAACGATGCATTGGAATATTGCTTTTTCTGTACCTGTCCAACGTCCTTCATCAGCTTGTCGCTCAGGTGTCAGTCGATATAATCCTGAGGTAACGTACAGATAGTACTCTCATCTTACCGCAATCTTATGTGTCGTTGACTCGTGAATATTGGATCATCTAACCAAGCAGATCATCCAGTCCGTTACCTAGCGGTGTAGCAGGCTTCGCTTGTGACTGCGACATGGGTCCTGGTGTCGTCCTTGAAGCTGTAGTATTTGTATTTGCGCCACTGCTAGCTCCCCAGATTCCTGCCTCACTCTTGGCTTTGGCCATGCTAGCTAGATCAGGACCTTTGCTGTTGGAGGACTTTGGCTGTACACCTGCTTTGGTGGATGCGACAGACCAGAGAGAACCGAAAGCATCGCCTCCTGTTGCTGCTGTGGGCTTGGAAGCGGGCTTACCCAATTGCGCAGCATTTGTCGACGAAGCGTAGGAAGGCTGGTTTGAGCCCGCAGAGGGTCGGTTCGATGAAAATGCAGCTTGTGAGCCGGCTGTCGTCGAGTTGATGGCAGCTGGGACGGAAGCGTAATAGTTTGGTCCTGATGGTTTATATGCTTGCTGCGTCTGTACGGTGTTTTGTAGTTGACCAGATGGTGCAGAATGGGATGACGTAGGCGATAAGATAGATGGTGAAGCTGATGGTGGTGGCGGCGATTTGGTGATGAACAAGTTATTGAAGCTCGAAGCGTTCGCCCCTTGGACTGGCTTAGGAGCTGCGTACTGAGTTGTAGATGTCGTTGTTGAGGTCGTCGGGGGCATCACAAGTGTAGAAAGTGGATTGGTTACTGAAGCTGCTGGAGGGTCTGCGGACTGGAAATCATCGAAATCGTCGTCGTCGTCAGCTGCAGTGTTTGTCGATAGAAGACCAGCATTGTTTGTTGTTGATGGAGCCTTTCCATTTGACGAACTGACTGGTTCATTCTCGCCAAAGTCAAATAGATCTTGCTCGGGTTCCTTTGGCTTGGGTGGCGCCTTTTTGGTCACCGTGGCAGTCGTGGTTCTTGTTGTTCCTCTCGCGGGCGAGGCGACCTCGTCACCCTCGTCATACTCTTCGAATTGGTCGCCACGACGTTGCGTTCCTGAGAAGTCAGTTTCTCGACCACCAAAACCACCACCATCGCCATAGACTTCTCCAGAGTAGCCGCCGTAGTCGGTACCACCTCCTGACTCGCTGCCGAAGCCACCATATCTGCTGCTGCCACCAGAAAATCCCAAACCAGCTCCTCCTTCAACACCGCCATATTTGTTCTTGTTTGTACGTGCCTTCTTTCTTTCTTGTCGAATCTGTTCAACGTCTCCCAATAGTTTGGCCAGTTCAGCAGATCTGTTTCTCACATTTATGCCTTGGTCTTTGCCATTCTGATCAATATAGTGGAATTGTCTAAGCATTCGAAGGAGGGAGAGGTGTGATCGTGCATCGTCAACGACCCGTTCGGAACCGTTCTTTACCAAGAATTCCAGCAACTGCAAAGACTGTCTGCTAGTCAGCCTTTCTGCAATCAACACATCAATATTTCTGTCAAACCTTGTATATCTGTCGCCATTCCTCTGCTGTCTTGTCTGTGAATCGTTTGTAGATCATAGGCATGATCTCGTTAAGTTGTTGGCTATCGGACAGGTCAGTACTGATTCTCGGACCGGTATGGTTCGCCTACTAGTTGTGTGTGCCTTGCGCGATTTCCATCATGAGAGAGCCTAAGCATATGAGTCTGTTGCCGCTCTCTCAAATAATCGAAAACGTACTTGGTGCACCCCATGGATCAGCGTTCGTCGCTTCTCGTACCTACGCACTATTAGTATTACAGCGTTCATTGTAATTGTAGAGATTTTACTGACCTTTGACTCCATTTCTGTGAGATTCATGACCGCTACAATGTATCAGACCTGCCCTGTCTTCTTTAACCACCGTGCTTACCATTCTGGACCTTGCGGACACCTGCTTTCAAGTCATACAGCGTCAAGTTGCTGACTTGGGTCTTGAGACTTTCGAAATCCATATTGACGTAGCGGGATGGACCTAGTCAGGATAGTAGGGGTAGCTTTGTATATGTAGAGGCTGAACGTCGAAGTGAGGAATGGTAGGGGTTACAGTGACCACGAATTGTCAGAGTGGACAGACGTAAATATGGGGTCGGTGTCGCAGGATGGAGACGACAGCCAAGCCCGCTTGGTCCTCAGTGATAGCGATGCAAACACATGTGTATGATTTACTGCCTCATAATAACTGACAATATGTCGATCGATGCTCTAATTTGAGCGTTCTCCGACCTGTGACATTAAGCCATTTGAAACGGAGACTTTATATGCGAAATGACCCATGGCCAGAGCATCACAATAGGTTGGACGACACCAATGTAGTAGATCGTGCTTCCAGCAGCCGATGTTTCAAAGGCAACGTAGACGTTGAGTATCTCGAAGGTATCATCATGCACGATTTCAAAGATAACAAGACCGTCTACTTAGGGTTTTAATGACCGTTTGTAAGCTCGAACACATCTTTACATTTTGTCATGCATATTGGAACAATATAAGTCACTTTTCACAGTTAGGGCTTTTATATCGTCAATTTATATGTTACACATGCTACCATGGATCCCAATAACTCCTGTCAACTCCGATCGCTCAAATACAAGACTCAGACCTCTGCAGATAAATCTAGAACTTCTTCTTCAATACCCAACCAGTGCCCAATCCTCTAGCTGCCGTAAATGTAATAGTGCTCGCTAAGTAGCTCAGACCAGTAAAAACAATCAATCCCCAATATCCACCACCTGTGGCTGTGACCAAAACTCCTGCAATAGGTATACCTGTCAAACAAGCGAAACTGACAAGAGTATAGCAAGTCGCATAATATCTTCCATAATTCTCAAGCTTGCATAGTTGGCTGACGCAGACTGGCGTGAGTGAAATACCAGATCCAGAGGCAAATCCAAAAATGACAGCATATACAATGATCAGTGCAATGGAGTCTCCGGCAGGCAACCACAATGCTAGTGTAGAGACCATGCAGATGACGATGGTAATAATGATAGCATTGAATCGTCCAATCTTGTCGGCAACCAAGCCGGGAAGCCATCGACCAAGGCAAGATCCTGCATTCAACATAGCAATGATTTGATAAGATAGAGTCTCGTCAATACCTTTGGATATAGCATACGAAGTCAGATAGGTCAACGGAACGAAAAGTGCCCATTCAATAAAGAAGACACCCAATGTTGTGAGTGCAAATACAGGATCCCGAAAGATGCGGAAGTCTGGCATAATCGATTCTCTGGTCGCCGGTCGGGATGGAAGTCTCGATTTGATGAACAAATTGGCGAGAATCAGCAAGGCAATATTGATGAAGCCGATGATGCGGGTAGACCAAGCCCAGCCGAGTTTTGGGAAGAGTGCCTGTAGGATGAGCGGATACACCACACCACCCATACTACCACCTGTAGCTGCAAGACCTGTGGCCAGACCCCTCTTGACATAGAAGAAATGACCAATTGCCGCGACACAAGGAGTCAGGATCAGACTCGTTCCCAGGCCTCCGATAATACCAAACACGATTATGAAGTGCCAGTATTTGGTGCAGACGCCAAGTAGGAACCAAACAAGTAGAATGAGAATCGATCCAGGCAAGACCAGCCATTTTGGGCCTTTGGCGTCAAAGATGGGACCGATTTGAATTCCACAAAAGAATGATAAGAATGCGTATATGCTGAAGATCCAACCGATATTACTCTCGGACATACCCTCGAGTTGATGTGTGGCAAGATATGCTTGTATAGTGCCGATTGTGTTCATCTGTGTTTTAGTTAGCATATCCATCTCAATAATCTTCTTCTGCACTTACAAGGCCTAAAGCTGCCATCATACCAGAGAAGGATCCAAAGACACAGAGCCATGCCTGCAGACCTCCTTCTGGATAAGTATTTCCGAGGGCATCGGTAGATACACGACTGACCGTGACAAGTTGACTCGGCAGCTTAGTGACAGTCCTCTCTGATGCATTTGATGGTCGGCGAGTAGTGGTTCGTGAGACAAAATCGCCATTGTGACTTGTTGATCGACTTAGTGGGTTGAAAAGATTGGGACCAGTATATGGACAAGCCACACCAGACGTAGCTGTATTCTGCCGCAATATGGGGAGTGGACGCTTCGGTATGGTCTTAACTGTGTTGAGCTCTTCCACCGGAACATCTTCATCGGATGTTGATTGATCGTCTCCACCATCATTGCTGACATCGAAAGATTTTTCGTCGTAATCTCTCGTGTTCGATGACTCGCTACCTTGGAATCTTGTCTCAGGTTGACTATTTGTATGTGGTCGACTTTTGGCCAGGGTTGTCGAACTGGTAACAGATGTATTCATGGACGGAATTGATGATTTCTCCAAAGTAGACTGTGAGGCCTGATTTATACGGTGTGATACCGGACAATGTTTAATTTTAGGTCTTTGTAGTTTGGTAAGCGGAGAAGGGACAGTTCACAAAAGGACGGCACCAGTATACGATATATACATTCTTGAAAGACAATTTGTACTGGAGACTGCCGAAGGGCGTGGCATCGTGGGGTACGTTTCACTCATCAGGTAACAAAATTTCTACCGTGGAACGGCTTTGTCCGCCATGTTCGATCTCGTACATGGGAAAATGTCTCCAATCAAATGACATCAGACTCTGCAATAACGTCGTTCGAATCCATCATTCATTGAATTACAGTAAACCTCTCAATAATGAGTCTCGTGCTATCTAGACTCTTTCAGCTGTACGTGACTCAATTTTCTTTCATCATCAAATGCTAGTAGCACAATCCTCGTTCCTCAAAACCACGTGGTTCCAAATGTTCTATATGGGGTGATGTCATGCCTGAAAGCCTTCAAGTGCACTCGCCATATATAAACAAGCATACACGCTATGGCCGAACCTCCATGAACGCCGAGCGGCCTGTCAAGGCCATGAATTCTATGTCTTCATCGTCGATACCTAATCTTAGCATAGCTGAAGAGAGCAAGTTTCATGTCTATCTGGCAACCAGCTCCTCTCTCAGCTTAGACGGCTTCTCAGGTGCTTGTGGTAATTGCATCTGCATGCCTCCAACCTTGTTGCGGCGGCCCAAAAGTGTTGAATTATCAAGACTTAGCTCGAAAGGTTGCTTATTGCGTCGACCAACGTCCCTCTTGGCAGCAGCGGCCACGGCGGCGCTGTGTTGACCATAGCCGCGCTCTTGTTGCCGTGGCGCGGCGGCTGCTCGAGCTTGAGCTGCTGCTGACGGTTGCGTGCCTAGGTTTGTCGATCGCATCTTCGCTTCCATACTGGCGACATCAGATGGTGCCTGAGCCTTTGGTACCTTTGCTGGAATGTCGTCCTCGTACTCGTCATCATCATCGTCATCATCCTCATTGAGCACGTTAAGCCCGGGTGGTGCACCACCTCTGTATCCTTGCTTGAAGTTTTTGCGCCTCTTAGCTTCCTCTTCCTGTCTGTGAACAGCGTAACCAACATCGAATACTTCTCGCAGGTTGACAGCGCCAGGTGATCGGAAATCTTGTCTTCTTGCTCCCGGAGTGCCAGGTGTTCCAAGCGGGTACTGGTCTCCGCCCTTCACATTCATTGGTGTTGCCAATGGTGGCGCATCAAGGGCAGCGTAAGTTGGCTCCCGTGAGTTTCTGACCCATGGATGGGCCAAGAATTGTTCAATAGTGTATCTCTTCTCGGGATCTACTGTTAGAAGATGAGATACTAAATCTTGAGCAGATTTGGAGATATCATCCCACCAGGGTGACAGGAAAGTGTACTGTCCACGAGCGACCTTCTCAGTCAAAACCTGGATTGACTCGTCATAGAATGGAGGGAAACCACATAGCAGTGTATACAGTACACAGCCAAGTGCCCACATGTCGACTGATTTGCTGTAACGCTCATCCTTCACGATCTCCGGAGCAGTATAACCCACGGTACCACAAGGTGTCATAGTTTGAGAATCCCATACTATCTTGGAGAGACCGAAATCTGCGATCTTGATCTGACCGATGCCACCGCTGCCAAGACCGTGAACGAATTCACCTTCATCGGCTTTGTCCTCGTCATCAGGACCTCGAGGCTTTGGGTTTCTGGTTGGAATGAATGGAATTGGATAGAACAACAGATTTTCTGGTTTGATATCACTGAAACCGTTAGCATTTTGATCAGTTCTTGGAGGACTACATACCGATGTACGACTCCCTTTTCTTCATGGAGATATATCATTGCATTGGCAACTTGTGTGATGACATGTCTACTCAGATCCTCGCTGAAGTATGTTAAGCGAACGATTTGGTGAAACAATTCACCACCTGGACATAGTTCAAGTATGATGTAATAGTACTGGCGGGATTCGGAGAAATCAATGAGCCGTACGATATTTGGGTGGTCAAGTTGTCGCATAATTTGAACCTCTTTGAGGATATTTGCTCTCTGCAAAAGCTCATGTTAGTACGCGGAAGACCAGTGCTAGTTTTAGAGGAGTAATAGTAAGCACAAAATGAAAAGAGTTAGCGCACCTCCACAGTCTTTGGTCGTTTCTTGAAATCCGGATGAAGGTGTGCATCGCCCTGTATGACACACTGTTGGTTGGTGCTCCTCAAAAGAAATTCAAATATAGACAATAGGAAATTCGATGTCCCTCAACCCGGGCCTACCTGATTTGAGTTCATCTCAAACTTCCGTACCACCTTGATGGCAACTTCTTGTCCGGTTTGTGAATCTCTTGCACGGTAGACATTGCTGAAAGCACCGTCACCCATCTTCTCTCTCAGAATATATCTTTCAAGACCTGGGTATTTTGGCAATTGATTCGCCTTTGCTCTTTCTTCTGCAACAATTCTCTTAATCTCTTCATCTCGAGCTGGGGTATTCAGTTTTTGGTTTTGTGCGGCTGCTCCGGCGGCCATTGCATTGGCGTTTGCCGCCATGTTTTGATGATTGACGCCTGGTCCGACACTGAAGTGCTCGGGTGCTGCAGGATTTGCATAGTTTTGCTGTTGTTGGTGACCTATGACGGGTTCGGAGATACCGTGGTTTTGCTTCTCCCGTAATGCGTGTACGTTGGACTTGTCGACAGTTGTCGTTGGATGATCTTTAGGTGAATCGTGCCCCTTTGCATGCTTGCCTCCTCGTAATAGACTCTTGATATGGTTCTGGAGAGACGCCATGATTAGTGCTGTCGATTAACGATCGAGTTGTAGGCGTGATGTGAGTTGATGACGAATCAAAGATGAAAATCAGCAGGAGAAACTGCGGGCGAAAATTGGTCCGGTCAAATGGTTCTCAGGCGGGCGGAAGAATGGAACAAGACAAATAAGGGGAAGAAGACAAGTAACAAGCAATGGAGCGACCACGACGAGAGTGGTTTGAGAGTGAGGGCGTTGTGTACAGTTGGATAGAAGAGTAGGCGTGTGGTGAGATTAGAAGGCTTAGGAACTATGTCAAGCAAGGAAAGATATGCTCGAGGTGAAGTTACTGTCAGTTCGGGAAAGTGGGCAGAAACTCACGTCTGCGTCATTGAGCCGCCCGCTGATGTCACTCCGGGGCGACGTTGGCTCTAAAGACAACCATCTTCCAGGCGGATCTTCGCTGCCTCTGCCTCTCGCGTGCGCCAACGTGGTTCCAAAGTTGGGGAAAGTACGGTCATGCTGCTTCATCGAATCCAGCCGATGGGTGCGACTCTTACCAATCGGTTGGCCTATTATTCCGTAGTCTGAATCATCAAAGTACGAGTTCCAACTAGATGAGGTACGATCCAAAGAGTTCTCTTGGATGAGAGAGTGTCCCCGCTTCATCACAAATGATGGTGTATCAGATCTGGTGATGTATGTAAGCCTCAAAATCACAACGGGAAGGTCATGTATCTATTTATTTGATCTACGGCAGGGGAGATATCATCTCAGACTGCCTCGTCAAGCAAGTGAGTCCTCCTATCCAGCCATGTCTGATCCCACGAACCTTCTTTTCCAATCGTACACGATAGATCCAAAAGATTTGTCCGTCACATGGTCGTGCACGGCCTGATGTGGTCAGTGTATATCACGCGAAGAATGTAACGTCCTTCAAGTGTAAACAACATATCTCAGCAAGCAGATCGAACCATCTTGAGTCAAACCCAAGTCGCCAGATGTAATGCTTCAGTAGCTTCACAATGTACAAAATGGAAAACTATGAGGAGCGTCCATGTCTCTGAAGGCTGTTCTTACATGTATGTGAGAGAGTCAGCTGCGTCACACAACGACCTGATATTAAACATGTCTGTCTAGCAGCAGCAGCAGCAGAACATGCTGAGCAGTTGACGCAGTGTGCACAGCCTGCCTCAGTCGTAAGCCACGCTCTTTCAAGATGATGAATAAATGCAAGCATTCCATGACCCAATTAAATGATGAATGTACGGCAGGATAAGGATTACAGACAGTTGAAGCCGTAGTCCCGTAAAGGTAACGGAATGACGATCATCCGTGGCTTGCGGCTGATCGCGGTACTCAGAGTATACCATCATCCTTGACAGCCTGTATCGCGGTACACCACGGTATCGCTATCGCTGCCAGTCAGATGTTGCATCAGATATAATAGGATCCAGTAATGGTGATGATGCTTGCATGCGAAGTGAGAATGATCGCATACAGCGCATGTCACCCTTGTGATTTGTCCTTATTGCTGGGGACAGTACATCTCGGCTGATCACGGAACAACGCAACAGCTTGTCTGGGTCGGATATGTTTGGGTTCGTTTGCCTGTAATATTTACAAGCACAGTTCACTCTCACTCCATCTATAAAAGTTAATCTTGAACGAAACAGCGGAGTCTCAGGTATGACGTGCGAATCAATCGACGGGAAAACTCTAAGATATGAAGAGAGAATGTAAGAGTTTCTAATGGCGGCTACTGGAATGCACCTCAACCTTGAATTTGCGGCACTCGACATCATTCCTCAAGTACTACCCATGAGTGTGATTAATTCTTCAGGACTAAGAGCACTCTTCCTTCTGCTGGGTTTTCGCACGCTCTTGGTCGGCGCTCTGGTTTTGCGTTTGTGCGGCAACTGATGATCAGGTTCTTGTCGTGCTTCAGATGCTTCAGCTTCGACTGCAGCCAATTTCTCAGACAGTGTGAGATCGCGTTGTTGCTAGAAAGATTAGCACGAATCATGTCGGATAGTTGAATGTCTCACCTTGAAAATCGTTGACCTGGCTTTGTGGTTGTGGAAGGTGTCATTTTCCGTATCTTCAGGATTATCGTTACTGAAATCTGACATACGTGAAATTGAATCATGATTCGAATGATTCCGTCGTGCTGAGTTTCCATTCGTTTCCTGTAAGGGGTTCGGTGGACGAAGTATCTTCACACCACGCTTTGCTGGTGAGGATGCTATCCGTTTCTTCGCTGGCTCAGCTTCGAGCTCAAGCTCTGATTCTTCATCTATCTCTGGCAAGTCCTGGTGATGGTCCGACTCTTCGTTCCAGGCCTCTAGTTCCTGCTCAATTTCTGATTGCCCTAAATTGCTGTGATCAAGGATCGATGATAGACCATCATCCTCCGAGAGAATTGGCTGCCCATCAGGTCGTACAGCGACACTCCGTCCGAAAGACAAATCTGACCATCCAGCTGTATCTGACTTCCCATCTTCGTGCATCCGCTGCTTCCACTGACTCATCATGATGACTGCTTCCTTCCACCTGTCTGCCATCTTCTCCCACCCTGCCCTCAACTTCATTATTTCCTCTTCCCTCATCTGAACCTCCTCAATAGGTACGAACGAAGGATCCTTGAGTATTGTCCTACAGTGTTCAATTACAGTAGCCAAACGCTCGCTGAGGATCTCAAAAGGTATCAGGGAATTTGCTTGGGCCGTCTCTGCTGCGATCTGTCTTGACTTGCGATATTGACCTGGAATACCAATCCCATCTGTCTCTTCCTGTTGATGCGCTTCTTCTTCCAAGCCAGTCAGGTCACTCAGTTTCTCCACGGTCTCATTCAGCAACTTTCGTAAGAAGATGTTCTCTGTCGTGGTCTCTTGAACTACGGCTGACAACAAGTCATTCGATTCTCGTTCCAAGTTCCAATCCTTGCTGTTAGGCTCTGTAACTTTTCGTCCATCGCGTTTGGTTGTTCCCGAAAGATGATGGCTATGACTAACATCTCTTTTGCCACGCTGCAGTCCAGCAATATGAGTCCTCAACTTCTCTATTTCTGTGTCTCGTTTCTTGACGTCGCCGACACATTTTGCTCGTACTTGATCCACAATAGATTTCATCTTTAATGCCTGCTCTTTCAGTTCTCTGATTTGTACTTCGAGCTTGCGTATATCAGTGCGTAGAGATCTCTCTTGTGCCTCAGCCACTGTCGCCTTATTCTTGAATTCAATGCTCCTATCTTGCATGCGCTGATACTCGAGAAGACGTTGAGACTCTTCAACTCGCATGTGCCGTATTTTGGTCATCATGAGCTCATGCTGTTCTGAGTCGCGATCTCGGCGAAGTACTAGGTCGTGCACCAGGTTGATGACTTTTGACATTGTCGCATCAAGGTTGTCTGCTCCGTCTCCAGGATGGGCGAAGTTGATAGATTTCCCATTTTGTAGGAGACCGCGTGCGAGGAGCAGATTATTCAGGTACTTGGACGCTCCTTCGAGTGCTGACATCTTGTCAGGGATGATATGTGATCTTCTTGTCCTGGCGGTGTACTTAGATAAATATCATTCGATGTTTTGATTTCGCCGAAAATGGACAAAACACGAACCCCACTTTCGCATCCTCCACTTAATTATGCTGCCTGATAGCCTGGCCGTAGGCGACCCTGAAACGTATCATACCAGTAAGCGCCGGCCGAGAGGCAGTACTTCTTCGAGAAGAGGGCACTGTAAATATAGTCATCTCCTGGGGATAACGTACAACATGCCGAACGTGAGCGAAGTCCCTTCCAAGAAGCGACCAAAGATGTCTGAGAAAGCGATGTCTTACAATGATGCTTTACGATTTGGTCAAGAAGCGTATGCTGAAGGAAATCACGAAGCTGCACTGAAGTACTTCAACACAGCATGCCGAACATCTCAAAGCGAAAACACGCAAAACCAGCTTCAAGCGCTGGACTCGAAATGCTCTGTGCTCGTAAAGTTGGAAAGGCATGATGCTGCATTGGATACAGCGAAGATGATGATACGAGCAGATAAACAGAACGCTCGCGGCTATTGTCGTTGTGCTTCGGTTGAGAAGATACGAGGGAACCTTACAGCAGCAATCAAGTTTCTAGAGCATGGCAAGACTCGTGTTCATCAGACAGATAAATTGTATCAGCATCTTATTGTTCAGCTGGAAAAATTGCAAGAAGCTTCAAGGGAGGCTTCGATCATTGAGAAGCCTGTTGATCCCATCACAGTGCTACCACTTGAACTACTTCAAATGGTCATCGCATTTATCGAGTACGAGCAGGTTGTTCTGATAACACGAGTATCTAGAACTTGGAAGAGTGTACTATGCCGACTCGAGCCTTTGATCAACACTATGGATTTCCGCAAGGCAAAGAAGCCAATTTCTCATCTGATACTAAAGGCTGCGCTCGATCGAACATTGCATCCAAGAACAGTGGCTCTCTGCAATATACCACCGAACATCACCTGGCAGATTCTCAAAGCTTTCAATCATCCACACAAATTCAGGTTGCTGGAGAATCTATCGCTCGATATTGCCAAGATGTCAATCGAATCGGTACAGTATGAAAGGTTCGCCCTGAGAAGCATCACTATTGGAATGAACTGTGAGATTGGTATTGGGCACGTCTTTTCTATCCTGAACAAGTGCCAAGTGCTATCACACGCCACATTCAAAAGAGTCAAGATATCACCGATTGAGGACTTGACACGACATGAGAGTCTGCAGGTTTTGGAGATTGGTAATGCCTTTGATCTATCAGCCTTCTCAATTCCCCCGATGTGCTTTTCTCACTATCCTAATCTTCGATCTTTGACGGTAAATGGCGCTGCCGTATCTACCAGGAATGGCTGGGACTTGAGCAGCAATCAAGAATTACGCCATTTGGATACATACGCGAGCGTCATTCGTTCTATCCAGTTGCCAGTGAATCTAGAAAGATGGCTCTGGGATGGTACTGAGGTAGCGCAGTTCGTAAATACTCGTGAAACTCTCGCCGCGGCGGTCCCGTTACCGAACCTGCATACTTTATGTCTGAGCGGTGACAACACTAGGGCCGTATTGAGGTATCTACATGCATCTCAGATACAGCAAGATCAAATCAAGAGGGTGGGTCTTCATAATCGACAAGGGGTAGATGTTGTTCGTGGTATCGGTCCTGAATTTGGATTTCTTGGCAGCGCTCGCGATTTGAGTTTGGAGTGCGAGGCTCTACAAGATCAAGATGTCGACCACTTTATATCGCGATTCCCTGATATCTCTACATTACAGCTGGCAGCGCCTCGAATCACCGGCGCATTCATCGCTGATCTATTGAAGAGACCAAGCAGCCAGTTAGGTAAGATTATATTGAAGGATTGCCGAAATGTCTCTCCAGATACCATTACTTGGGCCAGAGCACGTGGCATCGAGGTCGAGGTTCATCTGGGAAAGGTAGAAGTACGTGGAGGACGTCGACTCAGGGAAGGATGGTTCTGAGTAGACTTTCAACGCAACTTGGCATCACTGTTTCTACACTTTCAAGTATCACTTGTGTCATATTGGCCGGAAATCAGAGGCCGGTCATAATTCCGGCCAGGCAAATCACAATCGACTTCAACAAAATCATGAAGGTGGGCATATCCTTCAACACGCCCTCCGACATGTCTCAGATTAGCAAAAACTGATCACATGGATAGCATTTGAGTCACCATCATTGCTCTCACACCCCCGTTCAGTCAAATATTGAATGATGGCAAAGGAGTCAGTCAGTCACGTGATGTCATTTGTCTTGCAGCCTTAGTATAGACAAGTGATATCGAGGTTACGACGACCATATATTACAGCAGATCAAGCGAACACGGTACGAAATGATTCTCGGTGGTCTTATAGACAGTTTTAAGTCGAAAAATTTCGGGCATCTCCTATCGTTTGGTTAGAACAAATCTCAACCCCTCCATGGCCGGATTGATTCCGGCCTCTGCTATATCAGAGCGAAAAATTCTGTCTAGCAGTCAATTTCTCCATCATCCTTCCATACATCTTATCAGAGATATTCTATTCAATATGGCTGCTCAAGACTACCAACCTCTGCCACCATTGTCCGAAATTTTCCCTCATCTACAACAAGATCCTTCAACACTTCCTCCATCAATCGATCCCTTTACCGTCAACACTTCGACAGGTTTCTTACCCACTGCTCTACCAGTTACCAAGCTACCTTCAGCCTTCAGTACGCTCGCAGATATTGTCGATGATATGCCTATTGTGAAACTGGATGGATCACCAGGACTTCTAGCTCGGTTTAAACTCGGGCCCCTTATCTATTCTGGCAGACTTCCAGACCTTACCAAGGAAGTTGACAATCTTGTCACTATTGATGGTGAACCAGATCTTGCATCAATTACTGCTGTGTTCAGAGACTACAGCTTCCTGGCCTCATCATACCTCCTTGAACCATGTTGGGAGAGATGGAGTCAAGATAATTCTGCTGGGTATGGATTGGGGCGACAGACCCTTCCAAAGTGTATCGCAGGTCCACTTGTCAAGACTGCTAAGATGTATGATACCATCTCATGATCAAGAATGATGCTGACCATAGACAGCCTTGACATCCCACCGTTCATGTCTTATGCTGCATCTTATGCTTTGTATAACTACTACCTTGTGGACCCCTCCAAGACAGCTCACTCTTATGATAACATTCGTCTTGTACGTGCGTTTGAGCAGGGTCTCGATCCCAAATCTTCGGAAGCAGGCTTCATCCTTACACACGTGCACATGGTGTCGTACACTGGCGAGCTTATCAAAGGTGCCACCGGTCTACTCACTGCCATCGAGAGCGTTACAACACCGTCACAGAAGACAGAGACTATAGATCTAGCTAAGACATCTCTTCTGGAGATACTCGATGCCATGACTATCATTGAGGCTTCAATGGAGAACATGTGGTCTCAATCTTTACCCAAAGACTACATCACCTATCGCACTTTCATCTTTGGTATCACCAGTCAATCGATGTTCCCTGATGGCGTCATATACGAGGATCAATTTGATAATAAGCCACAGTCTTTCAGAGGAGAGTCTGGTGCCAACGACTCGATAATACCATTGCTCGACTATCTATGCGAAGTTCCCATGCCTTCTAATCCTTTGACCACCATCCTTCGCGATTTCAAAAATTACCGACCAAAACCACATCGCATGTTCCTAGCATATGTCCAGTCCTCGGCGGCAGAATTGAAGGTTCGAGATTTCTGCGTTCACAAAGCTGGTTTGGAGGTAGCTGGCTTATATCTCAAGGTACTCAATCACGTACGCAGCTTCAGATGGCGGCACTGGTTGTTTGCGCGTGAGTACATCATCAAAAGAAGCAAGCACCCAACCGCAACAGGTGGTAGTCCAATCGTGACATGGTTACCAAATCAATTGAGTGCCGTCATGGAAATGATGGAGGATGTCTATTCAGAGAGTGGTCTCAGTAAAGCTGTGTCTCACGATGCAAAGGAGTGGAAGTGGGTAAGTGATATGATGGATAATGTGGTTGATCAGAAGGTAAAGCTTCAGAAGGAGGTAAAGAAATATTGTGAGGAACGAGGAGTGTAATTTGATAGCGGATGTATCACGTCGAAGGAGTGTTCCACGCATAATACGTCACAATGAATCAAGAAGTATTACAGATATTCCTTTTACGCGAAACTTCAATAGTATCTGCCTGTTCGGGCCACTATTGACAATATGTAACAACGAGACTATAGCTTTGGCTGAGCAGCATTACCCTCATTGACGAGCACATACCGATACCTCGCTTTGCCGTCTTCAAGCGCTACGATGGCTTTGTTGGCATCTTTCATCGGTATATTCTGATTCCATGTCCGCACACCCTTTTTGGCATACAGATCCAACATCTCTACCATTTCCTTACGCGAACCAAGCGAACTGCCGCCGATCTTGACTGCCTTCATTATCAATTGGAAAGCAGCGATTGGTGGTAGCACATCTTCTGGAGCACCGACCTGTATGAATTGTCCGTCGACTCGTAAAAGTTGCAGATATTGACGCAGAGGCAGCTTAGGTGACGAAACTGTGCAAATGATGAGGTCCAGACTAGCCCGATGCTTTCGATTCCAATTCTTGTCCTCGTCAGTCGCGATAAAGTCGTCTGCGCCCATCTTCATGGCGTCCTCTTTCTTACTGCTGGACCGTGAGATGGCTACGATCTTGTCGCAATTCAAAGCCTTTGCACCAAGAATACCGAAATGACCAAGCCCGCCGATACCCACGATACCCACCCTCTTACCTGGACCTGCGCCGTTTCTCTTTAGAGGGCTGAAAACCGTAATTCCACCACATAACAGTGGCGCTGCGACATCCGATGGAAGTGCATCTGGAATTTTGAACACAAAATGACAAGGACCTCTCCAGTAGTTAGCATATCCGCCGTATGATTTTGCACCACCCGGGAATTTGTCGTTGTATGTGCTAGTATTTTGATTCTGGCAATAGCTTTCGTTGCTGAGGAATGTTAGTGCTGGAGCGCAAACCCTGTGTCATACTCACTCGTCACTACATTGCTCGCAGTCGGATCGTAGACAAGATAAAGATTGCGCCCCTACTCCAACGCGGTCTCCCTTCTTGAGTCCTCCTTCTACCTTTGACCCAACTCGAACGATAGTACCGACGATCTCATGACCTACGCAAACTGGATAATTTGTAGGACCCCAGCCAGATCGAAGGGTATGAATATCGCTTCCACAGATTCCACAATGAGTGATCTTGATATCAACGTCTGTCTCCTCGAATGATTTTGGTTCAAAGCTCTTCCATACCATCTTTCCATTGGCTGCCTCTTTGTCTAGGCCGAGCCAGCCCTGGAACTTGGTTTCATCGGGCATTGTTTTCGAAGAACAGAGCAGGAAGTAATGGGTCGTGCTAGAGATGAATAACGAATTGTGAACAACGATCTGGAATTATCATACCATCGATGAGTTCAGAGTACTGACTGAACCAGAAACCGATTGCGGTATACAGCCCTTCTGAATCTTTCCCCATATTTCATCCACTTCGCTGTGAGCCTCGGTAGTAAACATCTTCTTACTTGAGTACTGAGAAACACGCGTAATAATTGCTACGGTCGGGATTTCAGTACAGTTGTGCATTTCGACGCGTCTCGGTGAACAAACTTTCTGGGACCGCAGAAGTACCTGATCACTGTGTTGACATACAACAAATTCATTCGCTCTCTATCTCAACAGCCATGCCCATTTACCCTTAGGTCCAAAGTTACGATGAATACCTTTAATGCCAATTTCTCTTCTAGTCCAGCGTCAAATTATCTACCTACCGATACTCCTCCAAAGCGAAATGTCTTTTTCCAGCCTGCAGAACCAGCGAGCACTACACCTGCTGCCCCACCGCCATCGCAAGTCTTTGGAAGCTCACAATATGGCAGCGGCGTGAGTAAATTCCAGCTTGGTCGAGATGTCAATACTGCGCCATCATCTGCTCCTCGCCAGTTCCAATCATCGCGCGCACGAATAAGTACTCCAGGTCGACCGAAGAGTCGATTGTTTCAGTATTCGACGAATACCGACAACAGCGAGATGGAAGAAGATTACACAGATGATGATATGGAAGAAGACTGGCAGGACGAAGATGTAACACAAAATTCAGTGAAGCAGTCAGGATTTGTTGGCATCAATAGAACCAAGAATACAACCTCTGCACCCTCCTTGATGAAATTCAGCACCAACAGCCTGTCGCAGTCTGTCGCATTACCAAAGAGACGAGGGACTGGTACATCAAGATCTCAACTTCCACGCAAGGGCCGCGAAGACCTGGTCCCTGGCCTTGTGCGAGACATCACTCGACGCACACAAGCAGCTACTTTAATCGAAACGGATATTGTCATTCTGGAAACGGAACAAATTTGCAGACAGCTAGAAGAAGCATGTCAAACTGCACAACATGAGTTTGCACAGCGAATAATGATATCTGGAGCGGCTCAAGAATTGATCCACTTTTGGCGTAAGAACAGTGAGCCATCCATTGTCGAGCCTGAGCAAGCGCATATTGGTCCACTACCAAGTGAGCCCCAATTCGAAAAAGCTCGATATATCGCTAGCTTGCTGCTTGAGCTCTATCATCCCCAGGCACAAGAAACCGACAATGGCCAGAGTATGGTTCTTTCGGACAGCAGAATGTCTATGAATGATCTTCAGATAAAACCGACGCCACAAATTCTTCTAGAATGGTTACAGAAAAATCATATCGACTACCAATACCTATTTGACCAAGTTAGCAGAGCCACTTCAAATGTCACCGCCGATGATCTCTTCTGGGAAGCAATTGAAGTGCTTACACTTCACGGGCGGATACAACTGGTCATGCATCTACTAGCGGAGGCTGATTTTAATTATGCTGTGATGGATACTGTTCGTGGATACACAAAAGCCAACTACACAGGGACACAACTGCAGGCGATACAACGTGCCATCTATCAGATGCGTCAGCTACTGAATGCTTGCCCAGCAGTACAAATTGATGATTGGAACGTCGACGGTCAAGAGTGGGATGTCTACAGAAAACAGGTTGAGGAGAGTCTAAATGATCTAGCAGATCTTGCAGATGAACACAATATTGATGATGTATCGACCCAAAACTCCAATGATTTATACGCAAAGCCGACACGAAAAGCCAACTTACCGTTCGATGTCTACACTCATCTAAAGACTGTCCACAATATCTTGCTAGGAGATGTCGACATCATTATGGGACTTGCTCAAGACTGGTTGGAGGCTTCGCTGTTACTTACAGTCTGGTGGAATGGAAGTCAGGAAACCAAGGTTGCCCAATGGAGCTTCGATGTCAGTAGAGCAAATCACACCGAAGAGACAGCATCCGGAAATCCCCACCTGACACGACTCAGAGATGCATTCTTGTGTGTCACAGATCCCACGGCCAATAGTAATTACCATATCAACACTATGTCGCCTGTCGAGCTTGGCGTTGGAGCAGTGCTGCAAGGAGATACTCAATCTGTCTTGCGAATTCTCTCTACCATGTCGTTATGTGTGGCATCAGCATTCGCTGAGATAGGCACATGGGCAGGGTGGCAGTCAACCGCTACTCCTACTGCTGGTCTTGACGAGGCAGATCTGATGGTTCTTAATTTTGGTGCTAATGATGCCATAATCAAGAAGGACGACGTACTTAGCAGATACGCCAATGCCTTGTTCAAAAAGGATGGATTCCGAATGGATGAGGAGTCTGTTGCAGAGGGATGGGAGGTAGCCTTCGCCGTGGTCAGCCGTATGGACGATGAGGACAGAATCGAATCTTCGATATCGGACTTTATTGATCAAATCACTATGGACGATCAGGAACGCACGGCAAAGCTTGTGAATGTGTGTCAAGACTTGGGTCTGCAAGCACAAGGCCGAAAGGTCTCTGAGGCTTTTGGCGATCATCTTGTTAATCAGTCGACTGATTACGGCACAGCCTTGCTTTGTTACGCTCGAGCACACTCAGAAGCGAAAGTGCGACAGTTGGTAGACTTGCTGAGCAGTTATTGTCTGGTACAGTCAACAGCATATCCGGCAAAAGAGGAGATGGACAACGCGTTGGAGAGACTTGTGGGAAACCCGCAAGAAGCACTTCAGTCGATCGTGGAGGTGGACCCATTGGCAGCAGAAGCTCTGCAATTCTATCTTGTTGGATATGCATGTATTCGCAAATTCTACACCCTTCGGGATGAGACAGGTTCTGCTACGAAGACTGCAGGAAAGACATTGCTATCTCGAAAGAAAGCTGCTAGTAGAGCGCTCCTTGCAGCTATCAATAGTGCAGCAGATTGCATTTATGGAGGGTTGTATGATCCTGAACGCAGGACAGCGATCCAGGTCGATGGTCTCTTGACATTACTGGGTGAAGCCACAGCATTGCTCGCTAAGGATGAGGGCGCACGTGTATTGACATGCAATCAAATGTATAATCTGCTTGCCGCTATTGAAGATCTTGAGACGGTGAACGATCGTGTGTATCGAGCGACGGAAAACTGCATGGAAGCAGCCTTACGGAACTTCAACGGAAGTCCTCCGCCGAGCCCTCATATGATGCTGAAGAAGAGTGTCAGCTCGGGTACAAACTCCAATTTCAGCTTCAGCATGATGGGTAGTGAGATGTTAAGATCAGCCGATAGTATAGGAGGCAAGAGTGTAGGCAGCGCAGTGCTGATCGGATCATCAGAACAGTCCAAGGTGAATCGAGGATGGGATTGGCGTGAGGAGTTTCAAGACGCAGGAGATGCTGGAAAGCAGATATTGAGGCGTTTACGGATCGGGATCGCAAAGGAGTTGAGTGTGACATCCATCGAGGAGAATGAGATGAGCATATACTCGTAGGGGATAGAGGGTAATCAGACCAATCAGCAGCATGTACTTGTACCATCATCAGATACGATACCCCGGAGATAGCATGGCTTGAAATGTGATGTCGGTTGCTGCCGATCAAGGCTGGGGGGTGCATAAGGATCGTACAGTGTTTAGAAGCATCGTACCTCGAAGCTGGAGGGGTCCGGCCAAGAAGAGCCTCAATGCATAATGCATCGACTAATCAAACATGATAAGAACCGACAAGACTTATCTCCCTGCTTAAGCTTCTCGACTGGCCCCAACCTGCATGAGAGTGGTCATGGCGAGCTCCGAGTCTTGGCCACAACCCACTAGACAGCCCTGGATCGTTAGATCAACGAGTGATATGCGCAAATTCACTGTGAAGTGGCATCGACTCCCGAGCTGATGGATCAATAGAGAAGCTTCAAGCTGCTTATCTACGCTAAGACTTTCTCTAGTATCAATCTGGGGCGACCTGGGCCACGCGACTCTCACTTTCTGTTGTTCTGGCGTTATCGCGGCCGTCTCCACTGCTACCACGGTTGCTGGACATGGTACCACAATTCCTCTAGAAATATTGCGACGGTTTCCCTGTTCTCGTCTTTCTACTCCTCGCGTTTCGACATTCAAGTCAGTTCATTCCCATCTCAATTCCATCAAAGCAGTCCTTCATACACCATCCGACACAATGGAGAAGGCTGTATACGAGACCACATATCCCGATGAGAAGCATCGCAGCAGTATCGTCCCAGACGAGACTGGCGCCGTTCATGGCGAAACCTTCGTCACTGGCAATTCTTTCTACGCCAGAATTCAGAGACTCGTCACCAGATTCGGTGTAGAGGCCAGAGGTATCGAACGTGTACCTGAAGATGAACGAACCGACAAGAACACCTTCAAGGTTGGCACCATGGTGAGTACCAACCCACAAAATGCCTCAACAATCAGTGGCTAATATTGCAATAGTGGTGTGCAGCCAACATGGTTGTCTCTTCCTTCTCCATCGGTGCCCTCGCTGTCCCAGTTTTCTATCTCGGTTTCGTTGATGGTCTACTAGCCATTCTCTTCTTCAACCTCTTGGGTGTTCTACCCGTCTGCTACTTCTCAACTTTCGGTCCCGTATTTGGTATGCGACAAATCATCCTCTCTCGATTCTGGTTCGGTTACTACGGAGTCAAGGTCATTGCTGTCTTCAACGCCCTTGCTTGTCTTGGTTGGTCTGCAACAAATACCATCGTGGGCGCTCAATTGCTCCATGCCGTCAATGAGAACGTACCTGGTTGGGCTGGTGTCATTATCATCGGAGCTGCCACTTTCTTCGTCACATGCTTCGGTTACAAGATTGTTCACTACTACGAAATGATCAGCTGGATTCCATGCTTCATCGTCTTTTTGATCGTCTTAGGCGAGTTCGCACACTCTGGTCAATTCTCAAACATCCCCATGGGTGTTGGAAGCGCTGAAGCTGCAAGTGTTCTTTCATTCGGTGCTTCAGTCTTCGGATTCGCAACTGGCTGGACCTCATACGCCTCTGACTACACATGCTACCAACCACGAAACCAGAACAGACTCAAGATCTTCTTGTGGGTTTTCGCTGGTTTGATGTTCCCTCTTTGCTTCTGCGAAATGCTTGGTCTAGCTATCGCCACCGCAACTGTCAACAACCCAGTCTACGCCGAAGCATACACTGACGGATCAGTTGGTGGAATCCTCGCTCAGGTACTTGACCCATTGGGCGGATTCGGCAAATTCTGTCTCGTCATCCTTGCTTTGTCTATCGTTGGCAACAACTGCCCCAACATCTACTCACTCACCTTCTCCCTTCAAATTCTCAGCCACTATGCTCAATTGCTACCTCGATTCGTCTGGACTTTCATTGGAACAGTCATTTACTGCGCAGTCGCTATTCCCGGCTACAGTCACTTCGAAAGTGTCTTGGAAAACTTCATGTTGATCATCGCATACTGGCTTGCTATCTACGAAGGTGTTTCCATTCCAGAACACACCATCTTCCGAAAAGGTACTACTGGTTACGCACCATCCACTTACGATCAACCAAATAAGCTACCTCCTTCTTTCGCCGCTCTCGGAGCTTTCTGCTTCGGTGTCTTCGGTGCCGTCATGGGCATGTCACAAATCTGGTTCATCGGACCCATCGGAAAGCACATTGGTGGAAAGTACGGTGGTGACATTGGTTTCGAATTGGCCTTTGCCTTCACCTTCATCGCATATCTTCCTCTCAGATATTTCGAGAAGAAGCATTTCCAACGATAGATGGTTTTGACTGAGGTGTGTGGATAGTGTATTGGGTAATTTCTGGAAAAACACCTTGTATTCATTTTGCGTCAAAAGGCGCTTCTTACATACATTTTGATGATACCCTAAATTTGATATTATTGTGATATATGAACTTTCCCTCGAATATCGCGATTTGTTTTAATATTTTTTGACACTTTGTATCTATCCGTGCGCTATTTTCGCTCCTTCGTTACACGTTACGAACTCCAATGACAAATTATCTGCGTGGTCATCCGAGTCGAACCCTAATTTAAAAGGCCGGAGTGCATGTTTCTCGGCGAAATAGTACATGATATGATATTATGAGATGAGCTGAGGTAAGATATATCTATCGTTTTGCAAAGATCAGTGTCGCAATGTACTGTGCTGAAATATCTAGTCATGGTTGCTGTAATCGACTATTGGGACTAGAGTAGCACATATAATGCGATTGTCTTGGGTTGAATGATTGATGAAATGTGCGCTGCTACTTTCTCCTCTCTTCCCTAATAGATTCTCTAGTTTCAGTTGTGAGATTTTATGGAAGACTTTTTCGGTTCATGGCATTGTTGGAGTTGAGTTATCATGTTCTCTATTATAGATTACTTAGTTTCGTAATACTTTGTACTGCTCACTACGTCGGACGTTCGAGCTTGTACTGTGTGTGGATATAATTGTGGATGGAAATTTAAACGTTGGTCAAAACTTGCAGAAAACTTATATTCAGTTGCTTTCACTACTGCTTCTTCACTGCCATCGAATTACGAAATGAACTAGATTGTGTTGAATTGAATTCAACTGAATTGATCAGAAGTGAAATATATGCTATTTACTTTGTTGATGGTGGTGGTGATGATGATGATGATGATGATGATGCTATGTAAAATAACTTGGAATAGATTGAAGTCAAGATGTGTTGGGCTGTGATGTGGTGTGATGTCGTCGATAGATTTGTACTCAGCCAGTCAACCTGCCTACCAGCTAGCTAGCTAATTCATCAAATAGCACTTGATGATCGGAAACGTTGTAAAAGCTGCCTGCATTCGTCTTGGGGAATTTTTCGTGTAACGCCTGGTCTGGTGCTATGGTCACCATTCGTTTCATCGTTAGGTTTCGTCAGTCGACTTCATCAATTGGACGATTGGGTTACTTTGAGTTGAGATTTGGATTGATGTAAGAAAAGCAATTCAGCTTTATGCGCGAGGGGAATTTAGATGTTGATTACGATTTAGCTTGTTGTAGGGACAGCTCGGTTCGATCCAAGGTTTGATGCATATCATAGCCCGTCTATACCGGAAACACCGATACCTGGGTTATTTGGATCCATGGAATTGACTGAGTTGAAATTGTAAGGGAAGTCGACGATACCATCTAGCATCCAGTTCAATGGGTCGAAAACTTCATAATTTGACGAGCCGTAGTCATTGCCGTAATCTTCCACCATTCCTGTTGGCATACCTGCCATTCCTGGTACGATCTCGGCAGATCCAGTGAGCGATGTGTCATTCTTGTTCATTATGTCGTTAGCACTTGCTCCAGTAGTTGTGGCTTCAACAGCCGTTGGTTTAGCATCTGCTGCGGATTGGTTAAAAAAGCGAGCTGTGTCGTGTTAGCCTATCCCCTATATTCGCGGACGAAATACTTACTTCCTGGCGGCCTCTGGTCTCTAAAGTTCTTCCTCCATCGCCATACACTGTCGAACACCAAGCTCATCGATCGTCTGCAACGCACTTTCAGTTTCAAAGGACCACCCTCATCGTCCGGATCAGTCGTACCATCTTCACGTATTTGAGGATGATTTGGACCAGATTTCCAGACTTGTGCCAGAACTTCAGCAAGACGTTCAGGAAGATCGTTCTCCAACACACTTGTACTTCGGAGAGCCCAAATAGTACGAGTCAGGAGTGCTTGAGCACCTTGTGTATCAAGCTCGTGCTCTTCAAGGAAATATTGCATCAACTTCAGCAAAGAGAATCCAGCTGCCAACATCATGTGAAATATGTAATTTGTGCCATGACTGAGAGACAACCCGTGCGAATAATTTGAAGGCAGATTGACACTCGTTGCGGATTCGAGGCTCAAACATGCTTCCAAGAATGATGTAGTAGCATTGTAAAGTTTCAACATGTCAAAGCGGTATGATGGTAGTTCCTTATGTGAGAAGAAGATACTCAAATGAAGATGGAGTCCGGCTGCCTTGACATATATGTCTGTGATTGGTGATTCACTTCTTCGAAGTTTCTCTTGAAGATCTTCAAATTCTTTGGAGAGAATTCTCACGAGTTGAGCTCGAGTATCATCGTCAGGTAAGCCAACGGGATCCTGGGGATTAGAATAGATCGTTTTGGAGACTTTATCTGCAAACTTCTCTACCAGCAAGAGGTTGTATAAAAACTCCGGTAATTCATAACTCGGACTCGATTCGATCGGTTTGGGACCAAGAGTCCAATCGTACATCGTGAGAGCTGGTTGACCATAGGCTGTGGATATACGTTGAGCTACCACGTTACACACGGCCCATACTACTACTCTGTCCTGCATCTCTGCCTGTCGTAACTCGACACGAAACTTGCTAAAGTCTTGTGCATGATCTGGCCGGTGAAGACCAATCTGTAATGCGATCTGCATCATCATAGCACTTAACATGAAAGTCGGATCTGATGATGTACTGCTGGTGGGTAATGGCCACGCACAGAGCAGGATAAGTGCTTTGATGACATGATAATTCTGAGGTACTTCAGCGAGAGTTGACCATACAAGTCGCTGTACAGGTCCCACTAATGCAGAGAAGAGGTTGGCTTCTCTTGTCCAGTGTCTTGCTCCAATAGTTACAATGGACCAAAAGAGCAACGGCGATCTCGCATAGTATTCATCTGGTGACTTTTCTGGGCTCAAGAATGGTACGAAAGGATGACTCAAGGTGAAAAAGCGATTGAAGAGTTCATCGACCCTGTCTGCTGTCACAGCGACATCTTCCAATCTTTTGAAAGGGCCTTTATGTCCAGGACTGTTACGTAGATCCATAAGACCTGCTGCTGCGTCATGTGTGAATCCATTTTGAGGTACATTGAGCTGGGCAACAGCGGTCACACCATTCTGTCGCTTCTGTGCTTCAACTTGTCTTCTCAACTCAACAATCTCTCTTTCCATCTCGGCATTTCGAGACCTTTTCCCCACTCTCTTGAAGTTGTCTTCGATCTTACACTCTAGACGCAGTCTGTTGCACCTCGTGCAAATCCGAAAAGGGTCTTGAGAAACATCGCATCGGAGTTTCTGCTGACGACACTCGTTACATGCTCTCTTGACAGCCTTCTTTCGAGAATGCTCGCCATTCTGCTGTTCTGGTGACTCAACGCTGTTTGGTGAGCTGTCGAGCTGCGCTGTCGCACAGTCACGTTTCTGACCGCGATTCGTTGGGGTATTGCTCAATGCCTGTCCCGAAGGACTCTGTGCTTGATAAGTCGCCAGCTTGAAGAAACGTTTAACGTTGGTCGTTACTTGATGACGGGGTCCGATGTCGGTCTTAAATTATTGCTTCTGGGTGTGACAAAAGAGGGCGACTTTCGCAGACAGTAGATTGCGGGCAACTTGGCGTGGGGCAGCGGATGAACTTGAGCTATTGACTGGAAGTAATTAAACCTCGGGCGATTTGCAAACTAAAGAGAACGTCTTTTGGTGACTTTACAATCAATAGCGATGTCGTCTCGAAAAGAGCGGACTTTATTCAAAGGCTCATTGGAGATTACGAAAAGCTCAAGCAAGAGTTCGAGCACGAGTCTCGATCGAGCAAACGAACTTGTTTTCGAAAATAATGCTGGGAACCAGCCAGGTGCGGACAGACTTCCGAACCAGAGACATAAGAATACTAATACGTATTTTCAAGTGACTGTGTTTGATTCCACTGCTACGTCAGATCCATTTATGAATACAAATGAGCTTGAAGCTCTCAGGAAGCGTCAAATTAATAATATCAAAGCAGCTGGCCAGTCTTCATGATGTCGCTGTATGTGGCTCGCATGGAGATGCCTTCCACTCAAGACCTCCTTCTTGCGTATCACATATGTCCTGCTGTTGCTCGAACCCAATCTCTCTCATCTCCAGCTGAGGATTTGTGATATGGTCTGCCCAATGAACGGTTTTGCCAGTACTCGGTCTTCTCAATGGACTGGATAACGCCGGTCGGAGTGGTTTTGATGTGCTCTCTTCGTCAAATAATATCTCCCTGCGATTGAATATCCACCGACTTATGTGGCTGTCCCGGACATTTGTCAAGATAAGTCCTGCAATAACCAACAAGCCGAATACTCCGATGATGATCATTAGAGCTACAATGAGTTCATTAAGGATTTCGAGGAGAGCATCAGACCAGAATTCTCTCAGAATCTTTGCCTGTGCAGCTTCATCGGCGAGGAATTTAGATGGAGTACTATGTGGTGTAAGCGAACCAGCCAAGAGCATGACAAGTTCAACTGTTAGCAGTATAACTTACTTTGTCGTCAGGGCGGTTTCTATGGTTTCACCCATTATGCCGCTTGATGGAATTGTGAAGCTGATGAGAGTGCATCTTCCGAGATGAGGTTTCAGACTGAAGGGTATTATAAGTCCGCACGTGAAGGCTACGAATAGAAAGAAGAGCTTCTGATAATCAGCCATTTTGGTCAATACTCAACCAGCTGATGGGACATGATCTCGCGTCAGACGGCGTCAGCGAGCCTTTTGACATGACGATAGCTGAAGATTTGACCGCGAAATGCAAGGGCAGCCGTAGAGAATGCACGCGTGTGGCATGCGTGGCATTGGGACGTGCGCGGCAACATTCGGACTATTGTATGCCATGCCAATGATGGTACGGAAGAGTCATAGCGTGGAAGAACGCTCAAGTAGATTAGAGTACTTGATGATAATGTTCAGAAAATTATCTCGCGCTCATGTTCTGCAATTGATTGTAATTCCATGACAATGGGTGCAGATGTCTAGAGAGGCTGCCAAGTCACCTAAATTACCGCTGCAGCAGTGTCATGCAGCATCAGCACGAGAGGACTGGATTCAAAGGGTAGCGTCGTCAGCCAAAATGTGCAACACGCCAGCCATCTCTCACTGCTCATTCTCCACCTTCTCGCAGGCACACCTTGCGACTGCCACTGATTCGTTTTCCGGATCTTCTTGTCCCTGTTCTAATTTGACTGGCTTCTGTCTCTGTCGTATATTCTCTGCCAGCTAGTCGTCAAGATGCATATTCAACTCGTCGAGGACTTTGTGGGCTTCTGATTCCGTGCCGCTACGCCGTACCGACCTCGAGATTCCATTCCTCCTTGACCGACCTCAATCGCAACTCTTTGGTGCTGGCCGACTCTCCGTCCTTCCTCCTTCACGAGTCGCCGTACTTCGACTGATTCATCGAAATTCTACTTCATGCTTTGACCACATCTCCTGCTTCTTGCGACGCAATATTTTCCATCCTGCATTCCTTTGTACACAACACTCGTTATCACTGTAAACTATCCAAGCTCGAGACACTGATCAGAAGCTCGCAATCTATCCTTACCTCTAAGACGGAACTCACGATACCGCAGTCGCTACATTCACTCGAGACTCGATTCGTCGTAATTTCCGACCTGCCCGAGTTCACAACGACCTTGCGCAATCACATGCGACATTGAGAACGTGCAAAGACAGCGCGACCGGCAGTTAATGTGATGTCTGGCTTCTGATTTGTATCGTTGTTACTCTCGAATGATTTAGGGACCATTCTGGTCGCGATGATGGAATATGCACCCAAAGGCTACACTATCGTGGGATCTCCACCGGGTACGACTGTTGAGAGCTCCCCTCGGTTGTCAGCTTCACCTTCAATCAAGAGAGAGCCCAGGATGAGTGGAAATAATCTGCGCAAACTGTACTCGAACTTTACATCACCTGGCGAGGAGGTTCATATACTACACGACAATGACCTTGCGCCGGCAGACCCGACAACACCAGTTCTACCTCCAACGCCGCCACACGCTGAAGACGACGCGCAAGACAGCACTGTTGAAGAGACATCTTCGACCTCAGATGCGAACAAGATTCGTTCACGTCTGGTGACCCCGGTCAACCAGAACAGCCCTCCAACACCAGAGCTGACACCTCCAAAAACGCAGACTCTCAAAACCCGTCCGTTTCTCGGTGCTCAACCTTCAATGACATCGACCCGAGCAGAATCATTTAAGACAGCGCCGGAAGACCTCAATTCTGACGCAGAATCTGACATGTCCTTACCTATTCAACGAAATGATCATATGTACTTAGCGCATACGCTTCCACAGATTCAGACTAGCATCAATCACAAGCCAAGTCCATTGGGACGAATGCCAGCTTTAGCTACCGCGGACGCAGAATCAAAAGTATCGTCACCGTTCAGATCTCCTTTGCCCGGGATAATTTTCCCTGATCATCCTGTTAGGCCTCGTGAAAACCATCTTAATGAGCAGTTATACGAAGAGAGTCCAACCATCCCACAAAATGAATTCCGAATCGCAGCATCACCATCAACGAGAAACACTCGATCATACAGTCAACGTGTGGTCAAGACTCCAGATGAGACAGTGATGGGGTCTCGTAAGGAGACAAATCGACGGGCCACTAGCTTGAGAGAAAGATTGGACGAGGCACGTGGAGTTCCTCAAAGTCCATCAGTGGATAAATTCGCAAGCATCATTGGTTGGAACGAGGGAGTGGAACACCAAGGAGGGGAACGAAATTCAGATAGTAAACGGTGGTCAATTGTGTCTACTACCTCAACAGTAGAAGCGATTGTTGTTGAAAAGTCACAATTTACAAGGAATCGAGGTACGTTGCGCCACGTATCGAAAAACGACTCATTACGTAGCGCAAGCTCACCATTCCCTTCGTCTAATCGGGACTCCGTGCAAACAACATCAGAATCTCCTCATCGACTTGTGCATAAAACTGCAAGGTTAAGCAATGTGAATCGTCGCAGCTTTGGCTCAGATGTTTCCAGATCAATGAGTCTTGGCTCGAACGTGCCTGCACCAAAACCAGAGGTGATCAAGGTTGCCGTCATTCCAGAGAGAGGTTCTTCTCTTCAGGGTTCAACAAGCAGTAGTAGAAGACATTCTGCTTCAGCATCGGCAGCATCCATTCCCTTGCAAGTAAAGAAAAGGTCTGATAGTACATCCACTACAAGGCGACAACGTAACATGAGCGAGACCACCGATCGCGGTCGGGATCGCTATTATCCTCCACAAGCACCACCGCATATTCCAGTCCGAGCGTCCTCGCTTTCTGCTCCGACGTCTCGAAGTACGTCTCGAGCTAACTCGGTGTCTTCAGATCATTTCAGCGTAGAGCGAAAAAATGCAGAAAGAGATTTGCGAACGACTTTGGAACGTATGGAGTCTGAAAATCTCATCATCAGCTTGCATAGTCTGTCAGTCGCCTCATCTCATACTCCCGTCACCGACGCACCTCTCCCAAATATTCATGCCATGGTCACCGTTCCAAGATCTGATCCGGAGCAACATGAACATAACAGGTCACTATCTGGTACTTCGATGCTTCAACGTGTGACCTCTTCGCATTCTGAGATCAAGGCGTATGATTTCGCACCAAATGCCGAACCATATCCCACACATCTCGTCCCAGGTACAAAGGAATGGGCGGATCTCCGACCGACTTCGGTCCTTCATACACCCTTCTCACAGCCCTCGTTCATGTCAGCGTCACCTGAAATTAGTGAAGCTAAAGCTATCAACCTTTTTCCTCACAACAACCATTCAGTACAGTTGATAGAGCCTTTCATACCAGTGGAAGAATCAAGGGCAGTACAGGAAGTTCGGTTTGGAGATATTGGAGAGTTGAGCGCTCTACCTCAACGTTATGTTGACTCACCGCTACGCAATCCAAGACAACCTCCTCAACCACCACGTCTCCAGCTTTTCCCACCCACCTCGCACTACCAGGTGGCCGACCAAACAATATCTAATGACTCAAGTCCCGCCAAGCGGTTGGGCTCATTCCGCAACAGGCCTTCATTGGCGGGTAGAGCTCGGACCGATTCGTTCGGTAAATCCTTACTTCGAACAGTCAGCTTAAAGAATACGCAGAACAAAAAAGCCGACCAAGATCTTGATCCAAAGGATAATCCATTCTGGCGGCCACGTGCTTTCTGGGATGTTCAGGAGTCAGACACGATGGAAACACGTCAACAGGTATCTCAAGAAAGAGGTATCGTCCAGAACTCTTTGGGATTACCGTCACAGAGAGGTACAGTTACAGGTCCCGTTGGACTCATGCATCGTATTTCGGAGCGACGACGACATAGAAAGCAAGTGGTCAAACAATCGAGTTATGGTAGTCTTCGACGTATTCGTACTGGAAAAAAGCTGTTCAAAATACCAGGACTTGGTGTGCAATTACAATTCATTGGTTTTAGAGAAATTCAGGACCATTTCAGCAGAAGAGGACATGTGAGAGAAGAACTCAAAAGACAGAAGAGACAAGAGCAATTGCGAAAAAGTATCGGAACAACTGTCACTCCTCAAAGCGATTCAAGATACCCGGCAGTCATTATGACGAGCAATACTTCAATCGCTGTCAACAATGCTTTCCTATCCCTTCCGTAGGCGTACAGCCACGGAAAATTACAACCTAGATTACAGTCTCATTCGCCTAAGTGAGCAGAACAAACAATATAGATACATCGCCTACGACACAACCAAGAAAGATTAAGCAACGACTGTAACGACTTGTTCAGATTCATCATGAATTTTGCAATACTAATTAACGACCTTTTGATTTTCACGCCATTGGGCGGAATACTGCTTGAATTTTCGAATTGTATCATCACAGAGCGATACCCCGATTGCAAGCGACAGCAGTACATTTTTTGAATTTGATAGCAATGAATAAGTAATATGAGAGATGTCAGGACTTAGCTGGATGGTAGTGTTCAATACCTGACGAACTGTCAAAGCTATAGAATGTAATCTGAATCTAACAAGAAAACAATACGTTATACACTTTCAGCGTGCTACTCGCCCATGAACGTCTCGCGTCGTAGCTTCTCCTAATTCAAGCTCTTATGGATCGCCTGTGATATCTCAGGACTGTTCGGTTGATGAATTGGCGCTGCTTCCTGTAGTAAGGGCCGCAAGACGAAACCACATGGTTCTTAAGGCTGAGTAAGGCTATGAATCTTGTTTCAAACTCTGGGACACGCACTGCCGATCTATGGAGCATCCTTGACGTCTAGGGACCAATAGGGCATCTGGAATGAAGAACAGATCTTCAAGATCGTGGTCCTTACTTTCCAAGCCACCTGGCTCGTGATGATTGTGTTCTGGTTGAACCGATCCGAAATCATTACAGAGAAACTAGTGTAGACTCAGGTCACAAGCAAGGAAATTCATGCTTGCAGTCGTTGCAGTACAATGTTTGAGTCTGAGGCATTGGCAGACTTAGGCGTACTGCGAACGGTGTTACCAAGCACCCGCTTGATCCGAGACGTTGACTGTCTGCTTTCGAGTGCCAGCTATAATGCTAAATTGGTCGCAGTCAATCTCCGCAACGCGTCATGTTCGTGGCCTCGCCGAGACTGTCCCAGGCGCCGTCAGTGTCGATGAATCCGACGATTGGCATGGAATTCAGTCTGAGTTGAGTTGAATAGAAATATCAATGTGTACACGTTGACGTGATACCATTGAGTACATCGTTAACCGCCATCATCGACCGTGTTGTTTCATCGTCAAGAGGAGAGTGTCCTGACCATACGCGCACGAGTCAAGACCCTGCCGATGGATGAACCCATCTTGGTTGGAAGTAAAAATGACGCCAACGTGGAGCCTGGAGTACACCCTGCATTACGAGCAGTGCCGACCGGATCAAGCCAAGTTTTCGAAACAGGCGACGTTTGCGAGGCTGATACTAAGAAGTGTATATACTGACAAGTGACCCGAGATAGCCTATGCTGGCTTATATAATTGGCAAGGACAAGGATCCGTAGCTGGAGTTGACATAGTAGTCGATTGTTGAGCCATGGGTAGCTTGAACCATCGTTGACTGCTCACAGACTTTAGACGAATATATTTCTGGAATATCTGTATTGAACCGCTTTCAGGACACTATCAAGGGCTTTCGTGAACATCGAACAAGTCAAATAGTAGCACATTTTTCGTTAAGCGAGCGGGCTCTCACAATGGATACGAGTGGATGTATTGGAACGTTGTTATGCTTGGGACAGAGCTGATCAGGAGGTGTTGGTGGAAAAGATCGACATCCATAACCGTCCAGTAACAAGGCTTTAGGCGTAGCGTCTGTCTGACTCGTAACAGAAGGGAAAGTGCCCAATCCTACAATCCTGACCACGTTACCGACCAAAATCGTCTTTCAGCTTAACACAACATCATTCTCCTACTTTCTGTTCTGTTTGAGCATTCCAACCCATTCCCTACAATCATTACTATCGTCGTCATCACCGGCCTTCCTGCATCACGTTATCCCAAATTAGCCGGTTGTTTTCCTGCTTCCCTCCGATTCAGTAACCCCATGTTTATGTCCGAATGTTAGCCAACGCATCGGTCCATTCTTTACACATTCATCTTCAATATTACCGGATCTCCTCGATTTGAATCCTCTTCTCTCATTATCCCTACGGTCAGCTAGTATACTAGGCGAAAGCTGGCGCTTCAACCTTTCTGCAGTCGGTGTTTCTGGTCGCGAGGAAGCCTCTGGGGTAGTACTTGCGCCTGCGATAAAAGGAATGGCCATCCGAGTAGAGTAGAAGTCCGACCCGAAATAACCAACATGCCTCGTCGCGACGAGACTCTCCTGGCGGTTTCTAGCATCATCGCGAGTCTAGCAAGAGGCAATCCTTTCCCATATCCTTCACACACCGACAAAAATGGTTCATTCAACTCTATGGTCCTCCCTGGGCCAGAGTGTCCGGAGAAGGATCAATTGGAGATGGAATTAGTCGCATTGGCGAAAAGAATACAATACATGGAAATGAGGGCAGAAAGAGCCAATGCTTCACTACCAGACACACCAGGAGAGTTGAACACTGTAGCGTCGCCCCTCTTGAAGAGCACGGAGCCTCAGAACGATTCCTCCAACAATGCTACGACCCCGGCTAAGAGCCGTATGGAGAGGCCACCTTCGGTATCTACGCGGACCAAACGCATTGGCAATCTGCTCGCTGCAAGAGATACGTTTGGTACAGCGGATGCAGAGCGTTCGGTCAGTGAAGAGGATATCAGCCTATTGCGAGATCATGTTGAGAGACAAGCGGACGAGATTCGGTCGCAGCGGGTCGTCATTTCAGAGATTCGTCAGGGGCTGCAACAATCAGAACAACAAGCAAGAGAAGCTTTCCTTCGTGTTGAAAATGACGAGGTGGGACTGCTAGAGCGAGAGCTTCATAAGCATCAACAAGCAAATGAAGCCTTCCAAAAGGCTCTGAGGGAGATAGGTGGCATTATCACATCTGTTGCTAATGGCGACCTGTCATCACGAGTTCAAATTCAAGCGACCGAGTTAGACACCGAGATTATCAACTTTAAAGTCACAATCAATAATATGATGGATCAACTGGAGAAGTTCGGTAGTGAAGTCACGAGAGTAGCCCGTGAAGTTGGTACTGAGGGTGTTTTGGGTGGTCAAGCTCGCATCACTGGGGTTCGAGGTATCTGGAAGGAATTGACGGACAACGGTAAGTCTGATTGTGCTCTAGTATTGAGTGAGTACCTGACGATATTTAGTCAATATCATGGCAACCAATTTGACCGATCAGGTCAGAGAAATTGCGACTGTCACAAAAGCAGTGGCAAGTGGTGATCTCAGTCAAAAGGTGCAAAGCCGTGCTCGAGGAGAAATCTTCGAACTACAACAAACGATTAATACCATGGTAGATCAATTATCCAAATTCGCGTCAGAAGTCACGCGTGTCGCGAGAGACGTCGGAACAGAAGGTGTACTCGGAGGTCAGGCACAAATTGATGGGGTGCAGGGTACTTGGAATGAGCTGACCAACAGTGTGAACGCCATGGCCGATAATTTGACAACCCAAGTCAGAGATATTGCAATGGTCACGACCGCAGTCGCAAAAGGCAATCTCAACCGCAAAGTCACAGCCAATTGTAAGGGCGAAATCCTACAACTCAAACTGACCATCAATGCTATGGTTGACCAACTTAGTCAATTCGCTCAAGAAGTCACAAAGATCGCCAAAGAGGTCGGAACGGATGGAATTCTTGGTGGACAAGCTACTGTGCACGACGTGGAGGGTACCTGGAAAGATCTTACTGAAAACGTCAACGGCATGGCCATGAACCTCACAACTCAAGTGCGGGAAATTGCTGCTGTAACAACAGCTGTTGCAAACGGTGATTTGACGAAGAAGGTCACAGCAGACGTACAAGGTGAGATCAAGAGCTTGAAACTTACCATCAACGCTATGGTCGACAGACTCAATACTTTCGCCTTCGAGGTCAGCAAGGTTGCAAGAGAAGTCGGAACTGACGGTGTCCTGGGTGGACAAGCTAAGGTGGACAATGTTGAAGGCAAATGGCGTGATCTTACTGACAACGTCAACACCATGGCATCCAACCTAACATCTCAAGTGCGAGGTATCTCCGAGGTCACTCAGGCGATTGCAGCTGGCAACCTAGACAAGAAAATTGAGGTCGAAGCGCAAGGTGAGATTCTCACGCTAAAGTCCACCATTAACAACATGGTCGAGCGTCTAGCTACCTTTGCACACGAACTACGCCGAGTTGCACGCGATGTAGGAGTTAACGGAAAAATGGGTGGACAAGCAAATGTATATGATGTCAGCGGACGATGGAAAGAGATCACCGAGGATGTCAATACAATGGCTGAAAATCTTACTACGCAAGTCCGAGCATTTGGTGAGATCACTGATGCTGCTACTGAGGGTGACTTCTCGAAACTAATCAGCGTGAATGCTTCTGGTGAAATGGACGAGCTCAAGCGGAAGATCAATCAGATGATCTCGAATTTGAGAGACAGTATTCAGAAAAACACTGCGGCGAGGGAGGCTGCTGAACTTGCGAATCGTACCAAATCCGAATTCCTCGCCAACATGTCACACGAGATTCGTACTCCAATGAACGGTATAATTGGTCTGACTCAACTTACTCTGGACACAGATGATCTCAAACCGCATCCTCGAGAAATGCTGAACACTGTTCACAACCTCGCAAATAGTCTATTGACTATCATTGACGACATCCTCGACATATCCAAGATAGAGGCCAACAGGATGGCCATAGAAGCCATACCTTATACAGTACGAGGAACAGTTTTCAACGCCTTGAAATCATTGGCGGTCAAAGCTCACGAGAAGCATTTGGTACTCGCTTTCGAGGTCGACAATACCGTCCCTGATTACGTCGTCGGTGATCCATTTAGATTACGACAGATCATATTAAATCTGGTTGGCAATGCTATCAAGTTCACAACTCAAGGAGAAGTGAAAGTGACTATCAAGAAGTCGGAGACACTGGTACCTAATTGTGGTCCTGATGAATTCCCGTTTGAATTTGTCGTCTCAGATACTGGTATAGGAATTCAATCTGACAAGCTCGATCTCATCTTCGACACATTCCAGCAGGCTGATGGGTCGACAACTCGAAAGTTCGGTGGTACTGGATTGGGACTGTCCATCTCGAAGCGGCTGGTCAACCTCATGGGCGGTTCAGTATGGGTAACTTCCGACTTTGGTCATGGGAGTGCATTCCATTTCTCTTGCGTGGTGAAGCATGCTACCGAGGATATCAGCGTCATCAGCTCGCAGCTATATCCATTCCGAAAGCACAGAGTGTTATTTGTCAACAAGAACATTTCATCTTTCAGTGAATCGATACCAAGAATGATTAAGGAGCTTGGGCTTGAACCTCTGATCATCACAGATGAGAGAGATGTTCCAGAACCACCAAAGAGAACCTTGACCGGAGGGAAGGGCAGCGGCACAGGTTACGACGTTATCATTGTGGACGAATTGGATGTCGCGAGAAAATTACGAGAACAGGAGAAATTCAAGTATATACCGGTGGTTTTATTGACGCCACTTGTGTCAATCAGTCTGAAGACTGTACTTGACATGGGCATCGCGTCATACATGACTACACCTTGTCAACTGATTGACTTGGGCAATTGCATGATACCTGCTCTCGAAGGCAGATCGACACCCTTGCTCAAGGACTACAAGAAATCATTGAATGTGTTGCTTGCTGAGGACAATGAAGTCAACCAGAAAGTCGCGATCAAAATACTGGAGAAGTACAGCCATCAAGTCACAGTAGTCGGTAATGGCGCAGATGCTTTGGCAGCAGTCAAACATACTCGGTTCGATATTGTTCTGATGGATGTGCAAATGCCAGTAATGGGAGGTTTCGAGGCGACTCGTGAGATCAGGCATTACGAGAAAGAGCAAGGTTTAACCCGAACACCCATTATTGCATTGACAGCTCATGCAATGCTTGGTGACAGGGAAAAGTGTATTCAAGCACAGATGGACGAATATCTGTCGAAACCTTTGAAACAGAACCTACTGATTCAAACCATTCTCAAAGTGGCGTCCGATGGAGTCACTAAGATCTTCAGGGAAAATCAAGAACGGAAAGAGAGGGACGAGAAGCCCATTCCAAGTCCGTCTAACAACAGTTTGCGTCCCGATGCTAAGGATCGCCCGACACTGGCGGAGCGATCCATCACTACATCAGGTCCGGTCAATCATGGAAGTGTCGAAAGTCCAAGTGTGGATGTGAGAAGTGATCCAATGAATGACCCACCTACTGTACGACTAGAACCAATGTTTTTGAAACGATCACTAACGTAGTTGGAACAGGAGTTGGTCAGATATCACAGTCACTAGCCTGATTCCGTCTGGCACTGACACTATGCGGCTTATCGAACTCTTTGAGAGATGCTATCATTTCCTCATTGGGTATGAACGACCCCGATCGTATTTCGACTTTTACATTGCAAGGGATTCAGACTACGTTCGCATCGATCCAACGCGAGTCCGGCAATTGCATTTGGGATCCTTGTATTTCCCTTCAACTACATTGGCTTCCTTTCAAATCGAAGTAGCGTTTGAGCTTCACTCATGTTATGCCGAATTCCTTTGACCCGGGAGCAACGTGGAGATTATGGCTATCATCGACATGATCACAGGCTGCTCTGGAGGGTCAATGTATGGAGTGTGGAAAAGACACTGTCAGAAGCTAGAACGGGCGATTACAAGACGCCTTTCTCTACATGAATTCGGAGATTATGAGATTGAGGTGGCACATTCCATGCTTATACCCACTTATGGAATCGATATTTTTAGCTTTCACACTATATGCTGTTTCTATGTTTCCTGACGCGTTAAGAGCAGTAACCTGGAGCTGCATCTTTTATCACTTCCCACATCGTGTCAAAACCTTGAGCTACCTCTTCTGGCAAGGGACCCTTCTCGCAAGCACTTAGACTTGCTTCAATTTGTTTTTCCGTACTAGCTCCAATGATTACACCGTCTTCATCACCTAATGGAGAATGATGCATGAACCACCGCATTGTCGCCTCCATGATTGAGATGTCGTGGTTGGAACATAAATCTGTCTGTGTCTTCAAACCTCCGAGGACAGTATCGTTGAGGAAAATATCTCCAAATACCTTCATGGCATCATATCGACTTCCCTGTGCGGGCTTTAGGATTTGATCCACTGGCTTTGCAAGGAGACCTCCGGCCAAGGGACTGAACGCGTAGTATTGCATGTTAAGCTTTTTTAGCAAGGGAAACAATGTCTTCTCTGCTCCGCGATGGAGAGGAGAATATCCGCCTTGATAGACCGATGGAAGCATATAATTGTTGGCCGTACAGATGTCGTGGATCTTCTGCACTTCGGCGTCGTTGAGGTTACTGACGCCAAATCGGTCGAATTTGCCTTGCTTGTGAAGCTCGTTGAAGACGGCACATTGTTCTTCCAGTGGTGTCTGACGATCAGGTCCGTGGATGTAATATATGTCGACTTTGTCTTGTTGGAGAGCCTTGTGCGACGCGGCTGATGCTGCCAGGACATTGGCCTCGCTCAAACTCCCTGGTGAGAAGCCTGGGGCTTTGGTCGCAATGGCGAAGTCGGCTTTGGCGTCGACGAGGCCGAGGAGTTCTTCGCTTTTTCCTCCATTGTATACGCGGGCCGTGTCTAGTTCTGTGACTATCTTGTGTGATTTGACGACTGAGAGGAAGGATTTAACTTGTTCCGGTGAGGCCATTGAGGAGGAGCCTTTGGCCACGGAGGACCCCATCATTCCTACTACTACTTTAACCATGGTGGATGGCGATGATGAGAATGATTTAAACTGATTGTACTGCTGATGTGGGCGGTTGAGTCGTGAGCACATATACCGAATTGCTGAACGCTGTGGTACTATAGAAAATTGCATCTATGTAGCTGTTTCGACAAAAGGGACAAGCTTCAAACTCACTCCTCCCTCTGAGTCACTGTACAATTATCCTAGCGCATTATACCTCTACTGGCTTTGTAATCAATACCATATGAAGCACAAGCTTAGCCAGGCATGCTTAACAGAAGTAGCCTATGAAAAGGTTCGAATCCTGAAACGATGCACTGAATCTCAAACCCACAATGCACTAGCTCGCTCATGAGCAGCTGACTGTAGCGGGGCAATAATGTGAGAGGTTGGGTTCAAGTTGTTTCGACATCAGGCAACCCATGCAAAGCTCGAATATCATCAGCCACTGATGTGATGCAATTCAATTCACCAATCAGAAATCTCGATCTATTGAGAGAATATACCGGGTCAAAGCGGCTGTGATTGGCGCCTGTATGATCAGTCACCGGAACGATTCAACATTGTCAATTCTCGTTATCAGCTCGATCCAGTCATAAACACAATGTCAATTCCTCCAATGTAGTGAGTGACTCGGTTCTCAAGCTATCATCGTCAAACCTGACAGCAATGAATTCGGACCCTTTCCATCAGCCCACGTTGAGTGCGACACCAGAAAGTCATCGATATGAAGGCGATCAAACAACATCACCCACTACTCATCAGTATGAACATGCGCCACATCTAAATCCCAGAAGTTGCGTCACTTGTCGCAAGAGGAAAGTGAGATGCAACAAGGTTGAGCCTGCTTGTGAGAATTGCTCAAAAGCTGGCATCGATTGCATTTATCCTGCTCCAGGTCGTGCACCGAGAAAACCAAGGAAGCCGCCGGATGCTGAATTGTTGAAGCGATTGAGACGACTTGAAGGTGTCGTTCAAGGCCTAGGCGCGCAAGTTGATGACAACAGCTACAATTCGCAAAGTCCGCCTGCCTCTCAGATCTCGAGAAATAACTCCACGGCACAAGATAGCTGTCCACTGGAGAAGCGTGCGGGAGTTGAGGCACCGGGTGAGCTACCATTGGGTAAACTTGTTATCAGCGAGGGTAAGAGTCGTTATGTCAACAACTCTTACTGGGCTAGTATTGGTAATGAGATCGCTGACATTCGTGATATCCTGGATCAATCTGAATCAGAAGATGAAGATCATCATCACTCACCCGAACACAGTCCTGAATGGGAGGCTACAAATCATCGTGGCTTCATCTTTGGGTTCTCGTCTCTTTCTGTGAACATGTCTCTACTTCGTCCGTCGCCGAGTCAGATATTCATCGTTTGGGAAATCTTCAAGGAGAATATCGATCCTGTTGTCAAGGTACTGCATTGTCCCAGCGTCAGAAACCTCATCATGAAAGCCGCCGTCAATATGGATACTATATCAAGACCTGCGGAGGCATTATTCTTCTCTATCTGTTTTGGCTCAATCGTCAGCATGAACGAGGATCAGTGCCAGTCTCTGCTCGGAGAGACCAAGATAAATCTATGGAAACGGTATCGATTCGCTACCGAACAAGCATTGGCTCGAGCCGACTTCATGAATAGCTCCAGCTTGATGGTATTACAAGCCTTCATATTCTATCTCATATGCGTACGCTTCTATGATGATTCAAAATCTGTTTGGGCAATGGGAGGTCTCGCCATACAGATTGGATATACAATGGGTTTACATCGAGATGGCAAACATTTCAATCTGGATCCTTTCGACATAGAGATGAGGAGGAGACTCTGGTGGCATATTGCCATACTTGACATAAGGGCTGCTGAAGATCATGGAACCGAAATCCGAACGACGCAGTCTTCTTACGATACTTTGTTCCCGAGCAACGTGAATGATGACGATATTTGGCCAGGTATGACAGAAGGTCCCAAAGTCAGACAAGGACCAACTGAAATGACCATGTGTCTGATACGATTTGAGCTCAGCGCAATGGCTCGCAAATTGCAACTCTTCTCAACAGTTGAATGTACCATGTCTGAGGATGCCATCAAAGCTAAGGAGAAATTGATTGACGATTGCCATCAACATCTGGAGGATAGATACATTAGAGAGTGCGATATGAGTATACCGTGAGTTTGACAGCCTGCGATTATCTAAGTACTGACTGACTTGGTAGGATATACTGGGTAGCTGCAACAGTGAGCCGACTGATTTTGGCAAAGATGTGGCTTAAGTTACATCATCCTCGACTGTCTAAGATGGCCGTGAATGAGAAGCCTGAACTGCGTGATCGAGTCTTCGCGACATCGATTGAGGTCATTGAATTCGGACACCTGCTCGAGAGCAATGAGAATACGGCGAAATGGGGTTGGCTGTTCCGAACTTATATGCAATGTGAGTATATCAATCCATGATCCTGTGAACCTCTCCTGGTCATAGTATCGTCTCGTAGAGCAAGCACTACTATATGCCATACCTGACGCGAATGTTTCCAGCCAAAGTTTCATCTTACATGGGAGTTGAGAACAAAGCTGACATTTTCTTGTCATACAGGGCACTCTGTCGCGTATGTTATGTCAGAACTTTGTCACCGCCCCCCAAGCCCTGTCGTGGATCGAGCATGGAGGGCTGTCGAATCCGTTTACGAGGAGTCAGAGCACTCGAAGAAACAACGGGGAATGCTATGGAAACCGATTCGTCAACTCATGATCAAAGCACGAGCACACCGAGCACAATATGAGAAGGCATCTGCAGAGTCAACGAATGGAAGTGCGTATGAAAACAATCTCTGGATGACCGGATCAAGATCCGCTGTTGGACAGACTGCAGAGGCATTAGGATTAGATCTGGGTGAGGTCGCCATGAATGACTTACCAGGTCCAATAGACCCAATGGGCATCGGATATGATGAGATGGGAATCATGAACGGTCTACCACTCGAGCCAAGCGGGATGTCGCCTCTACCAACATTGCAGACACAAGGCTCAACACCCGACTATTTCTCATGGGACGGTTGGAGTCCAGGCGTTGGTGGTTTCTCAGTAGGAGTCCAGCCTGCGCAGACATTCCCCGCGGACCTGACCAAGCCTCAAGAATGGTTTTGAAGTAGACCTCATGCAGAGGACCCATGACTGACACACATACGTGAAACCGAAACCATGATTTCTGATTGGACACATAGCCTCCTGAGGATGAGATATCGTGTCCCAGTTCTGATGATGGCGGAGTTCTGTGGGTCGACATGAGCGAATCTGGATCTGCGAAACCTAAACCTTTGCTTCCCCTGGCACCCAATTCACTTTTGCTTGAAATAGTTCCAACGGCGCTTATGGACCCCCTTCTACGTCCTCAAATTGGATATGTCCATCACCTTCATAATGTCAGGCAGGCACGAATTTGTTGTTACTTCTCTCACCACTCATTCTGTAAGTATCAATTAGACATCATACTATAGACATTTCGACGATGGCTGGCTTTCGTCGTGTTTTGGCGGCTTTGGTGTTCCTGACTAGTAAGGTCGATCATCACAAATGTACTTCTCCGCATTCTGACTTTCGACAACAGCTTTACTTTCATCTGTTGCGGCCAACGTCCCTTTCGATCAATATGTTGTTCACTCCGGCAGTCTGAGCAATGTCACAGTCGCCATCAACGTTCCCTCGAACTCCTCCGATGATCTCTTTTTCTACTTTTCCTCTCCAGCGGGTCAACAATGGTCGGCCTTTGGCTTCGGTTCTGGCATGGCCGGTGCCTTGATGTTTGTAGCATACGCCAAAGACAGTAACAGTATAACACTGAGTCCAAGATTGTCCACCGGTCACAACATGCCTCAATATACGAAAGACGTCAATGTCACATTGTTGCCAGGTTCCCAAATCGTCGACGGTGTCATTGTGGTCAACGCACAGTGTACAGGTTGCAGAAGTTGGAATGGAGGCAGCTTGGACGTAAAGAGTACAACACAAAATATGATTTGGGCTGTTGGACCTGAGACTCAATCATTCCAATCAAGCAACCAGAATGCTATCATCGCCCAACATGGAATGTCAGCAATGGGATCATTTACTCTGGACATGACAAAAGCTACCGGAGACGCAGGCGTACCTGTGGTATTGGGTGCCACTCTGAATAGCAACCAGACCAGCAGCAATACCAACGACCAAACTCATATACCAGTGGCTATTCATGCTTTCTTGATGTGTACTGCCTTCCTTGTGATCTTCCCAGGAGGTTACCTGTTCTTGAGAGTCTTCGAAAAAGTCTGGGTTCACATGAGTATTCAAACATTTGGTGCGGTCATCGTGACGATGGCTACAGTATCTGGTATTGTGATCAGTGAAACAAGAAACTTCGTAAGTTGGTTGTCGAGACAATCAAGAGGTAGCTAACATCATGCAGCATCCTAAACTTGATACTGCTCACCAGATCATCGGTCTCATTGTTTTCATCCTGGTTCTTGCAGCTTGGACTCTGGGACTAGTTGGTCATCGTATTTTCAAGAAGACTGGTGTCCCAGCCATACCGATCGTGATACATCGAGGGATGGGTCCTTTTGCAATGGTACTAGGTCTATCCAATGTTGGTCTGGGCTTCAGATTATCCGGTAATACCAGTCACATCATTGAGTTTTACATCCTCACCCTTCTCATGATCATTTTCGTCACTGGTATAACATTCATGGTCAAGAAGCGAAAGATGCGAAAAGCTGCCATGATTACCCCTGCAGCACAGAATTTCAATCAAGCATATGGGCCTCCTCAGCAGGGACCTCCTAGTTATCACAGCGCAGCAGGATATTATGCTCCTCCTGGAGAACCGGTTCCAATGCAGACTTTTGGTACACAAACAAACATGCATCCAGGAAACAGGATTCATTGACAGGCATGACGATGCACTGTTTTGTAAGTCTTCCTCACAATCGGAGTAGAGCGGAGTTATTCAGCGTTGTACATCTATACCCAATGTATTGGAGGCTTTCAGACCGTATCGAGCTTTTGTCTACGGGTTATAGAATTGGCGAATTCGGCAATTTCATCATATTCCACATTTCATATTGGGGACCTGCTAGCTTTCGTACGTTTATATTGGTGTGAGCCCTGTTCAGCTGTTACCACTTACGTTGCATCTTCGAATCTTACAAGGTACTCGAAATCCAATAGGCGATTCTGACTAATTACATATGTTCACAGCCGATATTATAAGTATATTTACTATTCAGTAACTGTCCCGTTTCTTGACGTTTCGATGCCGCTGCTGTACCTCCTTGCACCAGTGGTCATACCATCTGGTCGTGAAGCGACAGGACTGCTGACCTTTCTGAGAGAATAACTGTCTCTACGAGAATGACCCTGAGCTGGTCTCGATCTTGTTGGACTGATCAATTCAGCCTCCTCTGTTCCACCTACACCCCTACCAACCGTTTCCGTCAGAGTTTCGGGGTCAAGATCCTCATCACTTTCTATCATCGTCTCCTCATCGTCATCTTCTTCGTCTTGTTTCGCGGAGAATCCTTCCAGCTCCTTCAGCCAGAAGACGGGTACGGCTGATATGATGGCGATCAACGTCAAGACCCAAAATGGAACGACAATGTATCCTGCATCAACACCTTTTGTGAAAGTTGCACCTGCCAACGCCGGACCCAATGCTCTACCCAATGCACTCACACTTGTTGCGACGCCATTCAATGTTCCCAGCACTTTCAAACTCGTCGCACTGTTTGTTAGCAGAATAGTCGAGCATGGAAATGCGAATATGACGATGATTCCTTTCAGAAGCATCAGTATGACCAGTACAACTTGCTTGGTCGTTTCGCCTTCAATTAGACTTGTGAAAGGAACTAAGAAATAAACAAAGGGAGCGAAAAGAGCGCAAACCTTGAAGCATTTCAATACACCAAACTTCCTCGCCACAGGTGGGAAAACGAGGAATTGAATAATCATGCCCCAGGTACCATAGATTGTGAAAAGTAGACCTATTCTCGGACTGGCCAGGCCAAATCCACCCGCGAATTTGAATGGTGGTACGACGGGTGAGTCGAGATTAGAGTTTGTGGGATAATTGAGGAAGACAGGTAGAATTCCGTCGAAGGCGATACTGTGCATTGCCAGACCCGCGTATGTTATCAGATTGATGTTTGACTGTCTTGAAAACACGGCTGACCAATCCGTCTTCTCTCTTGTCTTGGCGGTGGTGGAGGCGGTAGAGGGACGACGTTGGCTCAATTCGTCGTCATCGAGAAACGGTCTGGCCTCGCTGCGTGAGGATGACGATCGTCGTCGGGAGCGCTTGGTGCATGGTCTAGTGAAGAGCCGGCCCAGGATGAGTCCATAATCCCTTTGATTCTTGCGGTCTTGATGTGTCTCACGCAGGAAGAAGATTCCACTTGTAATTCCAATCAAGAATAATATGCTGATGACTAAATTCGGGAGGGCGAATGGATATGCTTTGAGGAGAGCTGAATTCTTGAACAGTCCTGGATATCGATCAACCGGTCGGACGAGACTACCACCTATACTTGGACCGAAGACTGATCCAACATTCCATACCAGAGGCATTATGCTGAAGGCTCTGGGTTGTAGTTCCCGTTGTGGTACCATTTCAGCGACGACGGTTCGGATGATACCGACATTACCGCTGGAGAAGCCTTGTATCGATCGTGCAGCGAAGGCCATGGCTATCGAATTTGAGAATCCAAACATGAGGGTTGTGATCATGACCAGAGTCAAAGCCAGCAGGATCATTGGCTTACGACCCAAACGGTCCGAGGCTCTTCCCCATACAATGGCCGTAAGACATTGCGAGAGAGAGAAACAAGCCGATAGCCAACCGGAATACTTTGCAACTTGATCGATGGGTATGCCAAATGACTGTATCATCTCAGGCTAAGACTGTTAGGACTCATTATTGAACCAGACATCAGATCCGAACTTACTAGGTAAGGATTAATTGACGTCGCCGTCACCGGCTCGGCAAATCTGCATATTGCAAGAATGGCCAATTGCTGCTTAGGCAGTGAAGGTTCCTTACTGTTCTTGACCATTTTGTTGTCTCAGTCACCGAACGAATATGTACAGAATATGTCGCTTTTCACGAGACATTGAGGCTCACGCTGATGCAAGGCGTCGTCTGACGCAGTCGAAGTTTTTGACGGCAAAAAAGCAATGGGGAGTCATCGATACCCGCGGATCTCCGCATCGCCACTTTCATGTGACTAAAGTTGGGCGAACTGTACGCGAAGGGCCATCATTCATACGCTCGATGTGAGTTTTCCCTATTAGATATGATTTGGTATCAAACTCGTCGCAAAGACAAGATTGATTATGGAGATTATCGTGTCTAACATCGACTCAATAGGGAGTTGTGATTTTCGATCCCGACTGTAAACAATCGTACTCTGACGAGGATGGAATAAACAATAAAATACCTCGCTTGCTCCAAATATTCACATCTTGGAAGAACGAAATTCACAAAATACTTTCCGAAATATTATACCAAGTCATCGTTCAGTCACTGAAATATCTATAATACATCGAACATCACAATTCGAATCATCCTCACATAGTACGCATGAAATCCGCTTTGCATCTCTATACTAGAATTATCTTTGCTATAGTGTCGGTTTCCCATCAACTGGTCATCAATCGAATTTCGCAAAACATTGAATCATCTCTGATGAACAGATCATGCGGCTCTCACTTAAGCCTTGCAGCATTACTAATAGGACATGAACTTGACTGTATCAACTTTGGATTTCATGCTGTCGCACGACCCAAACCTTGCTTGTATCGCGTAAGACATCTTTCTCTACTCGCCTTATGATCCACGATTGGCATAGGATAGCCATTCTTCTTCGCAATTGCTCCAGCCTTTCGTCCATAAGGGTCATGGATACTCTTGTCTTTGATGTCCCTCAACTCGGGGACCCACTTCCTAATATAATCTCCCGATGGGTCAAACTTTTCGCTCTGAAGAAGTGGATTGAAGATTCGGAAATATGGTTGTGGATCTACACCACAACTTGCGCTGAAACCCCATCCTCCACTGTTGCTGGCGAAATCACCATCGATCAGATGTTCCATGAAATACCTTTCTCCCATTCGCCAATCGATCATGAGGTCCTTGACTAGAAAACTTGCGACTATCATTCGACATCGATTGTGCATGTATCCAATATTGGTACATTGTCTCATTGCTGCGTCGACGATGGGGAATCCAGTTTTACCTTCACGCCATGCTTTGAAGTTGTCTTCGTCATACTCCCATTGAATATTTGTGTATTCAGGCTTGAAACTCTTGTTCATACAAACATGTGGCCAATTGCAAAGGACATGTTTGTAAAAATCACGCCATGCTACCTCACTGATCCACATTGAATGTCCTTGTGTACGATCATCGGCAAATTTCTTGGAGGGTTTTGCACTCTGAGCAAGTCGTATGCATGTGCGAGCTGAGATTGAGCCAGCTGCTAGATGAGGACTCAATGTTGAAGTTCCGTTTCCTGCCGGTAGGTTGCGAGTTTCGTGATACTTGTTTGCGCGCTCCGCGATGAACTTGCTCAGTCTTGCGTGTGCTTCAGCCTCGCCTGCTGGCCACAGATTTCCGAATCTTTCTGCTTCTTCGGGTGATAGCCGCTTGTTAGGAGGGGCTTCCGGGATAGAACTCTTGAACAACTCTGGAAACTTTTGGCGTGCGCTTGTGGGGTTCTTGTCCGGACGTGGCGATTCGTTGAGATCTTTTGGATGTTCGTTGAGATACGTGCACCACTTTCGAAACCAGGGACTATAAATTGATATTTGACCTCCAGCTGCGGTAGTCAGTTTGCCAGGTTCCACGACGCATGTGTCGTGGATAGTATTGAAGGATATACCCTTGTCGAGACAATCTCGTGTCAGAGTGGCTTCTCTACGAAGTTCATCCACTTCGTACTCGGTATTGCAATAAATGTGGCTTGCTTTCCACTCCTGACAAAGCTCAATCAATCTAGCTGGTAAATTCCGCCTCTTCTCAATGGTTTCCACATAAAGAGGGATATCCAACGTTGCCAAATCATCTTTCAGTATTTTGAGATTTCGTAAGATAAAGTCCACCCGTATGGAGGCAGTGAGATGCGCAGTGAAGTCTTGAGGCGATACAAGGTATATGCAAATGAGAGGAACGCCTTTGCTTTTGGCCTTTTCCGATGCGCGGTGTAGGGATCTATTGTCCTGAGTCCGCAAGTCGCACTTATACCAATGTATAACTGATTCTCCTACTGGAATACCATCCCGACGTGCTTGCGTTTCCTTGACTGCATTTTCAAGTGTCTTGATCGGTTTTTCAAGTTCCCCTGTCGCATATCGACTGGCTCTTTCGTTTGTCATTTCGGGAGGGTAGAATTCGCGTAGGACAATTCCATGTTTGATCTCGAGTGTCGAGTCCTTGTATCTTGAGGTATCGGTAAAGTCTGGTCGCTGCCTCTTGATTATGACCGGAAGGGGTGATTCTGCCTTGCGCTTTGAGGAGGTCATCGTGTAGTATCTTGATTGTTTTCGTATAGAGATTGCATATGAGAGCAAGGTGTTACGCAGGAAGTAAGACCGTAATTGCATGAGCAGATCAATATAGAAAGGTGATTAAACAAAGGAGCTACATCTTCGCCTTCGATATGATGCGAATCCACGATCTCGACATTCGCGACTAATGACGCAGATCGATCGCGATTGTGCATTAGTGGCCGCCCGTCGATCTTCAAACTGCTCCGCCATGTCGATATCCAGTTGTACAATACTATCATACGAACGAGCATGCTGTCAAGCATCGACCAGTGGCTTCTAGCACAACTAGACTATGCCTCCTCCTATTGTCACAGGTGAGTGGCCTTGGTGCAACATCCAGTTCTCCAAATGCGCAAGCTCTTCCGACAAGTACAGTACAAGTTCAGACTTGCATAAACAAAAATCAATAATCGAACCAATATGATTAATATTGTAGTATCACTGAATAAAATCCCCTTCATATAATACATAAGCGTTGAAGTCGTATAGCAATCATAGCTTTATAAGATCGTATTACAGACTCAAACTTTCTAAAGCTTCTAGAAAACCAGCAATTGCGCCAGCACCCAGTAATCCTTGTGCAGCACCGTTGCGAAGATTTTTAGCTGTATCCCGAGACGACCGTTTCTCTTCTCTCGAATTCCGACGCTCTCTAGGTTTGCGATGTAAGCGACTGGGTTCTTGTGTATATCGTGATGGTGATCTAGCATTTGCTCCATCTCTAGATACAGGTCGGGCGGGTGGGTAACCACGGTTAGGTGCGTACTGTCCATGCTGAGGCTGTCTTGGGGATTGAGATGGAAACTGGCTTTGAGAAGGTGGATTTAGATTGTTCGGTGATGAAGGTTGATACATGAATTGTTGTGTCGTATGGTGAGTGTAAATCGGAGGCAACGGTGTGGTATAACTGTGTTGCAAATTGTGTTGTTCAGGAGTTGGAAAGGGGCGGCTTTGTGCTGGTGGTATGTGTTGTGGAGATAAAGTCGACCTGGAATCTATAGGAGGCTTTGAATTACTTGATGTTTGCGAGGTCCTTGGAGATGCAAGAGCACTTCGTGGTAACGATCGCTCGGTTGTGTTATCAGAACGTGTTTTGTCTCCGGCAAACCCGTTGTCCTTCCGCCTGTGTTCCTTTTCATACTCTGAATCAGTATCTGACGAGTCAGAGCTTGATGTTATAATGTGTCGTGGCTGACGTTTCTTCGAACTATTACTGCCAGGCGAATGTTCCATATCACTGCTTACAGCACTCACACTGGGCTGATAGTTGCTGTACTGCTTCCTCTTATGAGCGAATTCTTGTCGAGCTGCAACGGAATGTGGCTCTCGCCAATTGGTAGTTGTACCCTCGAGATAGTATCCACGAGGACTTCCATCACGACTAGGATATCGCTCATGAAGTGGAATGTCATCATCGTCTCCTTGTAGACTATCCACATGCGGCACATAACGTGAAGTAGGCTGCTGTGCATGTCTGGCCTCTCGAACTTGGCGCCAGATCGTCCATCTATTGAGGAGTGGATCAATAACTTTTTCCGAGACTTGTATCATATTTCTAGGAGAATCTCGTATTCCTTGTAGCATTTGATCCAATTCGCCGAGGGAGCGTGCCGGGAGCTTTACCAGCGAGACATCAGAACGATATTCTGGAGGGGCCTCGATCATCAAGGAGGGATTGCTCGAACCTGGACTTTCAGGAACTTGTTCATGTGATTCGGGCTCCTCTTGTTCCCAAGTCTTATACAGTCCATCCACGTGTTCATTTTGCATGTGCATAACGATAATAATATTTTGCACATCAAGCCTTTCTCGACTGATCTCATCTTTCTTGACTTGCACAACTTCTGGAGGGTCGGTTTTATTTGTCGAAGCCATCAACTTTCCCAACTGAATGATCTGCATCATAAGAGATAAACTGAGTTTTAGACTCTCCAACTGTCCTAGCAAGTATTGTACCCTACTCTTTTTGAAGCACCACTTGAATCTTTGCTGGATGGATGGTGTGAATGATCCGTCATCACGCCTGGTTTTACACCTCTCTATCATGTCGTGTATTTCCCCAAAGACCTGTTGACTGTCTGATGCCATTTGTTGTGCCGTTTTGACTGCTTCTTGAGAATGTACCGAATCGGAGGCTTTGAGGACGGAACCAATTTGATTGAGCATCGAAGAGTAAAGGGTTACCGTCTTTGAAATGTGATGGGTTTCGATGGGCGCATTTGCAACTTCGCAACTGATCGCGCTGAGATAGAGTGAAAGTCGAAAACCAGCGCCTGCCACGCCTACAATCGAGGCCACAGCTTCTACAGAAAGGTCAACGGAGGCTACCGACCGCACGGTGGAAGTCTTACCTATGCCCGCCATTGTGGTAGTTACTTTTCCGAGGTGTTAACGAGGTAATTGAGATGTCATGTTTGTAGATGTTGAAATCATAATCATCAGGTAAGACTTGAATACGCCTGCGACGAGAAAACGTGCAGTCTTCGGGCTGAGTCAGTTCGTGTATGTATACGTTGATGCTTCATCATGAGGGCTGTGGCGTGGTTGGTTGGATCCACGGTCGCCTGGGGACCACTTCTTCCCCTCCGTTCTATGCACCAATGACAAAGATGGTCGAGAAATTTCTGCGACAAACCATTCAACATGGCATGACACGCCCGGAATACTAGTAGTAGTATGTCTGGCGGTTTTCCCACTCAAGTGATAGTTCCCATGTCTGTTAGGCGCTCAGCCTCGATCTGGGTGTAACCGGAAGGTGACGAACTTGTGGAGCAGTCTGTTGACTCTCCACAATTATTTCTTTACGGCTTTTTACAAGTACGAGTATGATTTGGTGGGTCAAGAACAACAGTATCAGCGATTCCAATAATCGAGTCAATCTCATAAGGAAGGGAATTATAGACACATGTGTTCAGAGCAAGATGAAGAATCATCGCATACACTTATCGGCGTGTTTTATAGATCGTTGAAATATGCTCATGGCCGTATACTGCGGACTGCGGATGGAACAGATCGAGTAGAAATCCTTTGGCAGTGCTCGCTTTCTAATTGCTCTTCGACTCCATAATGAATTTGCCGTACCGTCCAGACATACCAAACATCCGTTGTTTGGCCCATTTGCTCAAGTGAAGTCATCTGCTTTGTAGTACTGGATGTATTTCCACACCCATGCTGTCTAATACTGGACCAAAGAATCTCGCATCTTGATATCTACTACAATACTTTGCAGTATGGTAGGAATTGGCCCAACATCGTATATTGGACGATGTCTATACCAAAGCAAAGAGTGTGTTTTAGGATATTGATCAGGGGTACGGTCTCTCCAACCCGTGCCAATTGAGATACTTCGTACTGCGTACATAATGCTTCGTGTTCACAAGTAGGACGTTTGGTGGCGTTTCGATGGCTTACCCAATGTGGATGTCTCCCTTGGACGCGCCGCGCTTTTAGGTAAAGAACTAGTCTTGTCGGCACGCCTGAGGTAGAACCATCGACACGAGTTTCATTCCTCGTGCGCATCCCCGGAAGCCCAAGCGGCCTATCATTTCCTTTTTCAAACTCCTTCGATCGCTGTGTCTGGTAATTCCCCAAGTCCGCACTCGTCTGGAATCTCCATCGTTAGGGAGTTCTCGCGTCTTGTCACTCACATTCACAACTTCACATCACCCATCAGATTATCACGTTCACTCTACAACACCGCCTACGACATATTCCTCAATCCGGCCGCAGCCATACCTTAACCCGCACCTCACGTCTCTGCGATTCGGTTCAACATCCTAGCTCCGTTTTAATTCAGCCGCCGACGATATACCCTCTCGAATATATCCACGAATTTCTGAACAGCTTGAGCGAAGACGACACTGCTGGTTGGAAACATATGATTGCAGCAATGGAACCTGTGGTCAAGATTATCAAAGATTGACGGTTGTATCACACATCATCTGTGCTTGACATACGTCTGCCATGACTGCGGTCTCACGGCTTCTTATACTACAAAGATGCGCATATCCATACGAGAGCAACTTGGGTTGCTTGTGTTGTTCTGCTCCTCGTTGGCCCTGATGGTACTAGCTTTGGCTACGGTACGAAGATTTGTCGTCTATTGCTGTGCTTGTCTGACTTTGGGCAGTGGTTTCAAAACAAGAACTTCATCACGAGCATCAGGTACGACTCTTATAAATGGTTGGTGGCAAGGCTGATCAATGTAGACTGTCAGGACTATCTTTAGGTGCATCTCTGAAAGCCGCTCAAGTCTCGTCGACTCTTGTCCTCTATGAATCTCAAGTGAGAGCCATCACTACTCGACTGCTTCTTCAGTCTGCACTACAAAGATATGCATCTGGTAATCCTACCGATTTCGGTGTAACAACCGTATGTGAATTTCCACTAATCGTCTTTCCTCATACTAGGTAATAATACTAACGAGAATTGGTCGCGCGCCCAGACTGATCTGGAAAGTGCAATGTCGAACGGTAATCTACTTATGCAGGCCATAGTTTATCCAGCAACAAACAATGGCAATGCAACATCACTGGACGGACTTGTCAATGTGACCAGCACCTACATCGTCGGCACAGTCCCACTTCCATACACCAACGAGAATGGCTCTCAAGTATATTTAGGTGATCCAGGATTAGGGTACCCTCCATCTCTTTACCCCAATTTGACCTATAATCCAAATTCGGCGGACATGTCGGGCTCTGTATCATACAATGGTATGACCTTGAACCCACGAGGTGTATTATTCATAGGACCCATGGTTCTTAATGAATCCTTTGCATTGATGTCAGCAACCACAGCCGTGATCAACAACACTTCTCAGACACAGATATTGGGATGGTTGACAACTGTTGTAGATGCCTCTTTGATATTTGAGGTACGAGATTCGATGGAAGGATTGGGAAACTCTGGAGAAATATTGATCGTCGGTCCTGTGAGCGATGACAATCATTATCGTCCTGATCTTCGCAGCAATCCCTCGCTTAAGAATGTCGAAAACCAGCCTGTCAGATTCGTTTTACCTCCTTCTTCTGCTACTAATGTAGCTCAAAGACACTCTCGAAGACTCTACCCACGAAACTCCTCAGAACCTTTTGTGATGTCCGCTTACCCGGCTGTAGTTGACGCCTGGACTGTTCAAAACAACGCCGTCAACAATGCCGCAGCTCTGATAACTACACACAACGAACAAGACATCGAGGTTAGCGTGGGATACGCTCGAATCTCTACTCCCATGGTCGACTGGGTCTTACTGCTAGAGCAGAATCATGGTGAGGTTGTGGCACCAATCAATCACCTACGAGATGTGGTCTTGATCTGCGTATTTTGTACTATAGCCGGACTGATGGTGTTCTCTTTCCCTCTGGCACATTATTCTATTACACCTATTCGTCAGCTTCGATCAGCGACTTCAAAGACTGTCGAACCATATCAGCCTGATGATGGTGCAAGTGGATATACACAGTCTTCGACTCTTCTTCCACCCGAAAATGATGACCCGTACACTAGTTCAGAGGAAGCTCGAAAAGAGGGTTTCATGGGGATGATCGGTCGATACAAAAGTTGGGGTCAAGATCGAGACAGGACCGAGCCCAGAATAAGACAACGCAGAACGTTCAGGATTCCAAGCAAGGTGCCGGAGAGAAAGCACTGGATTACAGATGAGTTGACTGAATTGACTAGCACATTCAACGAAATGTCAGATGAATTGGCAATGCAATACGAACGATTAGAAGAAAGAGTCAAAGAGAGAACCGTTCAACTCGAAAAGAGTAAACTAGAGGCTGAAGAAGCAAATCGAAGCAAGACCTTGTTTATCGCCAACATCTCACATGAACTGAAAACACCTTTGAACGGCATCTTGGGCCTAACGACAGTGTGTATGAATGAGGACGATCCATCAAAAATCAGATCGACGCTCAATACTATCTACAAATCTGGTGATCTGTTGCTGCATTTGTTGACCGATTTGCTGACATTTAGCAAGAACGAAGTTGGTCATCAAATGTCGATAGATGAAGCAGAATTTAGACTCAATGACTTGAACATGCAACTCATGCCAACATTTGAAAAGCAAGCGAGAGAAGGCCAAATCGATCTCAAGGTAGTATACATAGGGTCCAACAACGCATTTGGAAACATCTCCGATACAGAAACCGACAATGCATATGGTCCAGCAGGAACTGGTCGTGTGAAGGACATGTTTTTGTGGGGAGACAAGAATCGCATACTGCAAGTATTGATGAATTTTGTTAGCAACAGCTTGAAATTTACACCTCCACAAGGTTCAGTTACGGTACGCATCAAGTGTATTGGATTGACGGAGGAAAAACCACCGAAGGCAGAAAGTGCCAGAAAATCATCCATGCGATCTCAACTTTCACGAACTTCGAGCAAAAAGAAGGTGAGAACATCTGATACATCGCTTGTTGGACCCAGTGATGGCAAGGCGCATCCTGAAAGACCACCCTTCTTGGACGAGCCAAAGCTTAGCATCACTGTCGCGGGCGGTACAACCCATATTGCCAAGGTTGTCGAGCGTGAACGATCAAAGTCGCCTCCTCCATTGAACACAAAAGATTTGGACTTTGAATTTGAGGTCGAGGACACTGGTCCAGGTATTCCGGAGGATCAACAAAAGAAAATCTTCGAACCATTCGTTCAAGGAGATCTTGGATTAAGCAAGAAGTATGGTGGTACAGGATTGGGATTGTCCATTTGTGCTCAACTTGCTGCGTTGATGGGTGGAAACATCAAACTCGAAAGCAAGGTTGGGCAAGGGAGTAAATTTGTCATGCGACTACCTCTACGGTACATCACAGAACGTGCAGCATCTGTCGCTTCCAGCCGTCAGTCAACGGGAAGGGCTAGTATTGGAGGTTACGAAGAAGAGCCTGTGAATACTGTTCAGGCATCAGGTCCTTCAATGAGATCAGAGATTCCGAGGATCGTTGGCTTCACACAGCCATATGTCGCCAAGGAGGTCAAACCTCCATCACCCGGTGCGAAAATTGAAGCTATGAAAAATGCCGAGAGTGAGGCGGTGGAGGCAGGAAGAAAAGTTCGAGTGCTTGTGGCAGAAGATAACAAGATTAACCAGGAAGTGGTTCTTCGAATGTTGAAACTGGAAGATATCTATGGTGAGTTGTTTCATGTTTACGAACGAGCCTGACTAAATGATACAGATGTCACTATCGCCAAAGACGGCCAAGAAGCTTTCGACAAAGTACGAGAGTCTATGGAGATCGGTCCAAGGTTTCACCTCGTGTTCATGGATGTTCAAATGCCTAATGTCGATGGCATTCAATCGACAAAACTTATTCGTAGTATGGGTTTCTCGGCGCCCATCGTGGCGTTGACAGCATTTGCTGAGAAGTCGAATGAGGATGAATGTATGGCTTCTGGTATGGATTACTTCTTGTCCAAACCGATCAAGCGACCTGCATTGAAGCATGTATTGAAGAAGTATTGCACCACTATCGTTGAAGAGGATGGAGAGTCAAGTCCTGATAGTGTTCGAAAAAAGTCAAAGATCAATGAATTGTCTGAGGGCAAAGTGAAAAAACTTCCCAACGGTGATGTTCACCATGGGACAGATTCAAATGAGATCTCACCTATGTCGTGATGGTCGCATCGCATTGAAATTGTTGCAAATAGAAAGGAGGTTTGAATGGCACATGGGAGAGCTACAAGATACAACGAGAAATTCTTTTCGATTTAGCGAAGGCGCATGGTGTTTACATTCTGTGAAAGAGGCAGAGAAAAAATTGGGACTGGCTTTGTATGATATGAGAGCTTCCTCGTATGTAACATTGAATTCATCTGTATGATTGTTTGCTCAACATCGATCTCAATTTGGGCTATGAGAACAGTTTCATGATTTCTAAGATTGTCGTAAGCAGTGTAATGAGATGCGTTATACACCAACCACCAGTGAAATCCTGTACGTGTTGAATGATTTGCATCGACATAAATACTATCATTCAGGCTGACTATCCTAACAAGGTGATTGCATTATTCAACCTCTCTTCAATGATCTCAGCCCATCTATTTGCATTCGTCATATTACCATCCTCGAAGCTCTCCACTAAACCAGGGAACGTGGCACCTGCGTAACCTGTCCATCTGCCGGGTGAGAAAACCACATGTTTGAACCACGAACGACCATCGAGTCCACCTGGATAGAGAAATTGTCTTTCCAACATTTTGTACTTGTCGTTGGCTCTGCGCACTTGGTAGAATAGTCTGACCTTCTGCCACCACTTCCACCAAGGTAATTGATCTCTGACCAGATCTGCTAATTGGGAAGTGTACGTATCGAAAGCCACAGCAGATGTGAACAGGCGATCTTTTGCAACGTCGAGATGTGCGAAGTCAAATTGACCTGATATGGAACTGTCGTTGGACTTCTTCTTGAGATTGTGAATGTAAGTATCTATCGCGACTGCATAGTCGGTGGCATTCATGGGAATGATTGGCATATCGATCAATCTCGCCGCAGTCAATGCAGCAACTTGTGCGATTGCAACGTGGTACTTCCAGTGAGAGTCTCCGAATTTATCCATCCAGTAGAAGCTGTCGTAATTCGAGTGATAGTGGTAGACAGGGTCGCCAGGACCAGTACTGAAGCCAACATCCAGAGAGGGAATACCAGCGAAATCTTGAAATGCTGTGTAGTCACTTCCTGAGCCTATCGTTCTCAGATTACCATCCCAATTGTCCTGCACAGATCCTCCTTTGGGTGATGGAACTATCGACGTGACATCGAAAAGTAGGGAACGTAACAATGGTGCGGATGAAGCGCTGAAATGAGTTCCAGCTGCGCCAACGTCCATATTGATGTAAGCCACTGCGCTTTTGTTTAACCATGGAATGTACTCTTCAACCCATTCTGTAGATCCGATCAATGCGTATTCTTCTCCATCCCACGAAGCGAAGACGACAGTACGTAAAGGTTTCCAACCTGCCTTTAGTGCCTCTCCAAAAGATCTGATGACCTCAATCATAGCAGCAGAACCCGAATTGGGATCGCCAGCGCCTCCAGCGATCCAGGCATCACGATGATTGCCTATTATTACAACTTCATCGGGTATTGTACCATTGATAATGCCAATGACATTCCAGATGGGCGTTGTGACGTATTCCTGTTCGTTCACAAGATTCAGGACGATATCTTTTGGAGAAGGGCCAATATTGTACTCGATTCCTTTGTGAGCAAGTCCGCCTCCCTGCCAGAATTCACTGAAAGTTGAAGCTTTTGGTCCATGGCCATTGAGGGCTTTGAGGAGAGGAACTGCGTCTCGGTAGGAAATAGGAATGGAAGGTATACGTGCAAGAAGTTCGCTTGGATCGGTTCGAGGTACACCAGGTTTGGACGGATATCCAGGTGTAGTCGGATCACCTGGTGCCACACCTACTACTGTTAGTAAACTTAGGACGAAAAGCATTAAACTTACTGATGAATTGAACACTGCCTCTTTGTACGCTACTTGGATTGCGGGCAGGTCCATTTGGATATGCTTCGTATCCATTTGTTTCTGTTATATTCCCATCATCACCAGGATCAGAGTATATCACTATTCCTACCATTCCCAACTCTTGCGCTCGTTTCACTTTAAGACCTCTGAAGTTGGCTCCATACTTGGCAATTGCGATCTTGCCTTTTAAACTGACATTGGCCTTTACAAGATCCTCGAAATCCCAATATGTTCCATGATTGACATATACGTAGGATGCGGTGACGTTTCCATTGGCTGAATATCCATGAAATGTGGGAATACGATCTTTCAGTCCTGTGGTCGGGTCCTCCTCGAGAACATCTTCTGTCAAGCTGCATTCATATTCAACTGTGTAATTGCCTTTCTTGCCTGTTAATAACGCCAAACGGTGATCAACAGGGTAGTTGAGGTATGTATCGTATGCTACGATCTCAGATTTGACTCCGAACTCTTCCCATCTTTCTCTTGTCCATATCGCTTGACTTAAATTCTTTCCTGCAAGGTGAGGACCGGATGCGTAATATTGTGTCCATTCTCTACTCTTCGCTTTGCTAGGTGTTTCGAGGAGGATTTGTTGTAAGTCATCGAATGAGAGACCTTGTGACAGTGGTATTTGCTTCGAAGGTGCTAGTTCGGACCAGTGATGTGGGTTTCTTTCTCCATGGTGATGATGGTCATTTGGTAGAATCGTGAATGGTATGAGGGCTCCAATAATGGTCAGGATAAGAGTACATGCCAGCGCAATTGTACAGAATCGACGGAGTGTACTGTGAGGATATCGAGGAGGTCTTCTGGTGACAATGACTGTCTGGACGAGAGGTGTCCGTTCACCAGGCATATTGACAGTGTCATACAAGGTAGATGTGCACATTAATTGCATTCAGCTATCATTTGGTGATTGCCTGTTATGAAGCTAAAGTTTGTTGACTGATTGCGTCATACAAGGACTTCTCCGCAAGTACTTTGATTGATAAGACCGTGCAGTAAGTCTGTCGCATCGCCGAGAGGAATAGACCATATCAGAGACTAGTTGATCAGGATGTAACGTTTGAAGTCGAGTCTAAGAAATTATGAATTATATCTATGTGTAGAATGTGACTATGTTATACATCTGGAGCCTTCATATCGATAGCTACACCATCACCTGCTTCCCATTCCTCTTTTTCTCTTACAAGATCTCGTTTACACCAGAAAACGCAGATGACACCCCAAACTGCAGCCCAGATGAATGGTACAGCCCAGCCTGGAGATTGTTAGCATAATCGTAAGGAGAGATGCGTGTTAACTTACAAATGCCATAGGCCACGGTTGCTGGAATGGTGTGAACGCAAGCAATCACTGTCAAAGGTATGGCGATAACGATTGGTGGTATGGACCAAAATAGAGACTGGATGTACAACATCCTTCGGAATCTCGGACTCGCATCGTATCTGGCAGCCAAAGCTTCGCGATAAGGTCGGCCAGCTCCTGCATTTACGGCAATGATGTCTTCGATGAAGTAATAAACAACGGGCTTGACAGGTTCTCCTTTGGCAGTCGAGCTCAATCGGAAAGGTGCTTTCCAGCCACATATATTGTACAATGTGACAAAGTCGAGTACAATACCTAGTGAGTACAAGAGGGCTGGTCCAGGCATGCTGAGAACTCTCAGGAAGACAATGTGAGGAGCGCTCCCGACGACGAACAATGTCGTGATTGATGCAATGACCAGTACTGATGTCCAATTTGTCAAGTCAAAGCACCATCGACTATTGGTTCCAAGTGGTCGATAGAATCTTTCCTTTTTAGCGAGCCTCCATGTCCTAATACCGAATTCTAGGTATGTTGGACCACCCCATATTGTTGTGACAACAGCGAATATTATCCATCCTTGTACATTTCCAGCATAGGCCATGGCGTAATATAATGCGATCGGGACTATGCATGCATCGATGAAAATGAGGAAGATCAAGAGTCCAAATCTATATCGCCGCCATCCGTGGTGCCATGTGAAAGGCAATTGAGGTAATAATTTGGGATTTTCCTTATAGTAATCTTGAAGTGTCGTTCCTCTTCGTCTAAATTCACGTTTTGTCGCCGCTCGACTATCGTAATAGACATCTGCTTCTGCTCTTTGAATACTTTGCCGCCGCGATCTTCGCCATGATGAACTGGTTCTTCCTAGTTGTAATGAGGGTCGATTTGGATGATCCACGTGCTCATTATTTTTCGAATTGGTTCGTCCGAAATCGATTGCACCTTCGCCGGGAGATTGAGTGGATAGAGGAGATCGCGCAGGCTGAGCGGTAGGACTGAGGGTCGGTGACAAAGTCAGTCCACTGTCGGATCTTGTAATAGCATTTTCGTGTGGCCGGCTGCCTCTTATTACTTCAGGCATTTCGATGGAGATGTTATGAAACCATGCCGAGACTTGACTCTGTGATGGAGGAGAAGAATTGGTTTAGGTCACGGATAGATATGGAAGGTCATCTTCAATTCTAAGATTGGAATGGTGACGAGTGCCAAGTTTCGAGTCAAATCAGCCTCCAAAATCATGACCAAAATCGCATCCCGACAAATCAGCTTTTCATCCTGACATCCCGGTCGCTTCCCGCCATGGCCGAGCGTATCATCTTCGATGCCATTATCAGTATGCAAGTCGTCTGTTATTGTACGATATCTTTCGGATATTGGTGATTGATGTGCATTATTCCGTGTACGCGGTCGAGTTTTGGTGTATCGGAGATGCGGCTTCACAAATTGGCATGGAATGAAGAATTGAAGCTCTCGTAATAAAAAGCGCATATTTGGTGATGCTCGACACAAAACCGTCAAGATTGATTACTGGGCGACTCTGCAATCGATTACGTTCTCAACTCTTCCGCACAAATTCTATCATAGAACTTCCCGTTATCATGTAAGAAGCAAAAAACAACACGATACGCACGTGTTTGGCGGATATGCTGGAAGCGCGTGCAGAGTTGGTCTACATGCAATAAGCTGACATCACCAGTATGATGACCGGCGCTGAATCTTCCTTGAACTGTAACGATATTGACGAGTTGGACTGTCTTGTTTTCTTGACTAAACGACTGTTTACAGTAGCTGACTTGACAGTCCTGCACAACACAATATCTTTCACAAAGTGTACACGAACTCCGGATTCTCCTTGTCGGTCAAATCGAGCCATCTGAAGCGTGTTAGCACAGCTTTATCCAAGGGCGTCGAGCTTACTCTTGATTTTCCAATTTAGTGTATTCTGGTCTTGCTCTGATTGCCGCTTTCTTCTTATTTGATGATTTGCAATACCAATAGATGAAGAACAGATCAAGTATACAGAGTCCAAGACAAACGATGATGGTAATTTCAGCAGAAACATATCTTGGTGCATCTTTTGGTCGAAATGTTTGTGGACCTTGGAAAAGTCAGCAATCGAATCTCTTGATGCATCCAACTTACCAATGATGTTTCCAATACAGTATGCGATCAAATACATTGCCGCGACTGTTGTCTTTCGTGTATAACCTGCGATATTGGTTGAAATCAAACTCAAGATTGCCACAAAGCCTGTCGGAAGAGCTTGTGTCATGTAATAACCACCCAATCTACCACTGTTGTTGCTGAGAGGCAGAGCAACAATTAAGATAACTCCAACCATAGCTATGAAGACTCCAGATACCGAGACAAGAATTCGATTTCCAATCCTGTCACCTAGCCAACCACAAAAGATCAACGAAACTATTTCCACAGCACCACCAGGGGTTCCATATAACAAGGATTCCTCAGCCGTATATCCAAAAGAGACAATGAGTTGTGAGAAGAAGTTGCTGATGCCACCGTTCGGGATATCAGCGACCAGAGCGAAGAAGAAGAACGACCAAGCCAAGGGATCCATCAATGTTTGTTTTACCTGATACATTTTGAAATGCTTGTTGCCAATACCTTGTTGATTAACACGAACTCTTGCCACGGCAAGAACTCGATCTGTTTGACTGAGCCACCTTGCATTTAGTTGATTGTCTGGAACCACGAAGAAGAAAACGATACCAAGACAGACAGTCAGAAGGCCAGTGAGGAGGAACACTATCTTCCAGGGTGCTATCGCGAAACCATGTTTTCTTGCACCAGTAGCAATACCGTATGCTACCAGACCACCGAAGATCTGAGCGAACCCATTGAAACTGAACCAAATTCCGGTTCTAGTACCTTGCTCGCGTTTGGTATACCATTGTGAAGTGATCAATGCGAATCCTGGGGTTACAGCTGCTTCTGCGACACCCAAGAAGAATCGAATTGCTACAGCTCCTCCAAAATCGGATACTGTAGCAAACAAAGAAAGGACTGCTCCCCATGCGATGATGCAAGCTGCAGAATATTTACCGAGTGGTAGGCGTTGAAGTAAACGGTTTGTAGGATATTCCCAGGCAAGATAACCAAAGTAGAACATTGAGCTGAGCCATTGATAATTGTCTTTTTCCAGGTGAAGATCCTTCTTCAAACCCATGATACTGGCGTAGGAGAGTGTAGTTTTGTCGAGATAATTCATACCATAAACAACACACATGATAGGCATTATATGCCAGTCGATTGTGCGAAGTATTCTTTTGTTAGTCTCCTCATCAATCTCAACGATTTCACCATTCGCAAACGCTTTCATTGCTTCGTCCGCATCTTCAGAGTGTTTGAGGATTTCCTGAGCCACATACGTGGACTCATCCACCTTTTCTCGAACAGGCGATACATCACGAGGTAACTTTTCGATATCTGCCATTGTTGTTCATGATGAAAGAAAAGGAGGATTCATACAAGTCAGTGGTCACGACATTATGAATTGTCGATCACTTGCCACGAGTTAAATCAACATGGGTAGTGATAAGATGGTTCGGGAGACGGCAAATGGGAGGATTAGAGGATTGGAGAGTTCTTGCTTTCGCGTGGTGATCTGCGATACAGCTAGAGTTGAAGTGGAAGTTACATAACATGACAAGGAAAGCTTAGTGACGTTTTGATTATTCGGCAAGTCTTGTTTGTTCTCTACGTGCCGTTCTGTGGAGGTGTTATTCTCCAGGGTCGTATTTCATTATCTGACAGACATTCTGGTAGCTATTACCCCATGTCCTTCTAGATGTTACGCTGCGACTTTCGTTCGTCCTCTTAGCCTTCATTCCCCTCAGCTTCTACAACAGGTTCCGCTGTTCCTCTTCCATACCTCTGCTTCAGCGTTTGCAGTACAGGATGTATTTTATACCTAACTTAGATGCCGCCGCGATACACTAGAAGTAACTGATGCGCTAAGACTGATTACATGAGGAGGAGGACACCTCTCATCCTAGCTTATCACCGACTGCTCAACGACCTAGAGACGAAGGTTTCGTCCTCCATCGCAGTGTTAGCAGAAATCTGACACTATGCACTTCGTCAACTTCTCGAATGCAAGTACGAATGACTTAGATGACAATCATACATCATAATGTCAATACGTCTAACATCAATTTCGACATATACTGCGCAAATGGACGAGCAACGCTTTGCTGTAATCTACACTGTATCGAATAATCGAGTCTATTCCTACATAACAAGACAATCATGTGAGGGTACGGGAGAGATATACAACCCCTGATGCATCACTGTCCCACGAGGACCATTTGCGTGGAACGTAGTTGGACAATACAAGTCCAGCTCATGTTCATCGACGACATTTTGAACTAGCTTCTAGTTCCAAGCCATATTCTCTTGGGAAGTCCAAGTCGAGTTACAAGACCGATCTCGCATTCGCATGATAGGACTCTGCGAGATTCTAGCGACTACACTTCTTCGAGACGTAACTCGATCTCAGTTCTGCTATTTGATCCGGCTCATTTCAGTCGTTCGATCAAACCTGCTCATTAACCCTAAGTACGACCTGATCCAATAAACTCGCGCGTGCGATCGCCTAACATCATCTGAACGTGGGAATAGTATCGACGATATCGAGGAATTGTACGAGGCGAAAAGCTAAGTTGAGGCAAGACAGTGTTTTATATTTCTGAAGATCTAATCATTGTAACCTAAAACGATCCTGGCTTATTTCCAACCCAGTTGATGCAAAATTGGAACCAAATCATGCTCCGTTGCAATGCCAATTTCTCTCCAACATTTCATATCGACGGATGGTCTACGCATGTTCTAAACACGAACAACAATCTTGAGGCCATCATTGCCAGCCCACGAGATCGTGTCAGCATCACCGACTGGTGTAACCTCCATTCCAACTACATATCCTGCCAACTCAGAGCAAGGAAACACACCTTTATCTGTTGCAGCAACGCCAGTGCCAGCCATCCAAGTCGCGTTTGACCCTGTCACGGCTTGTATCGTACCAAGACTTTGATCTCGAAGATTACCGGTAGGCCAAGTATCTTTGCTTGCTGTTGCTGGCTTCAATGATGTGAATATTTGAGCTTTTTGGGATCCCGATGCGTAAGATCCTGGTTTATTGAGGCTGAGTACAAGCTGACATTGGTTGGATGCGTATTGCGCAGGGACCTCGAAGGTAACGAGAGTACTGATATCCTTGCCGCCATTTTGAGGATAACGACTGACATATCCATGACCAGTATTGTATGCTATGGCACCAGTACTGTAAGTATATTGTGAGAGCTTGGTTGGAAGTATTGTGACATCTGCTCGTGCTTCGAGTGGTGCTGCTGCTGCAAGAGCAATGATACTGGTTGCTGCAAAGATCGATTTCATGGTGAATATGGTTTGATTGAGAGGTTGATTAATTTGTCTTGAGTGTTATGAGAGTTCTTGCTGTGAGATGCATTTTGGATGTTGATGTCGATATTGCATTTATAGTCAAATGTCATGGCTTGATTGATGATACTCATGGTAACAAGATACAATGCCTCACCGGATTATGCGAGGCTGAGTTGAAGGATTGCTTACTCCAAAAATAGGTATCAATCTGATGTGCCAAGAGTACGTGGAGGCGCAGATCTCGCTGACAAGATTTGTCCAGAGGATGAGCAGCAATTTACAGCTTTGTGCACTTGCTTCGCAGGATCGTATACTAGCTGCGCAATGCCAGTCATTCAATAAGAAGTATTGTCAACTGCTGCGGTCTTCCTTTTGCTCCATTACAGAGTTCAAAATTAGATTTCGGATAGTCTTACTAGAGGTGAGAAGTCTATTATGTATTTCCCACTTCGTGAAAGCCAGTCATTCAGGAAAGAAGACGTGATGATTGTCCGTTGCATTCGGATATTCATGTGAGCAGCTCATGATCTACTGCGCTGGAGTGTGGAGAAGTATGTCAGGTTTGATTTCAATCCGGCATGGAAGAGCCCTACGAATGGTTGTGCACGTAATTCAAGAACCAAAAGAGTCTTAAGTAGCAGTATAGCTCTTCGAGAAACAGTGACATGACTTGTTAGCCAGTGGATCCTGTTGCTGATCATGAATGGTATCGTCACTGATACTGAAAAGTATGAGATTGATCTTCTGGGGCATTCTGGTGAACACAGTGAATGTTTAATGATTTCGGACCATAGTCGGTTCCATACTAAGTCTTGTCGACATACTTTGCCATCAACAGATCTGTGCACCCCTTTATTGAAAAGAGATGTGTGCATCAATCTATACACAATGCATTGGTTGAAGGACTTGGTCTGTCATAACAGCATCTGTTCTAACCATATCTGGCAGTCGATGATTGATCTCAACACCAAGTCTGTGTCTCTCTTGACGACTGTTGGCATCATACATAGTCAAGATTGACGGAGATTTGATATCAGCGCATATTGATTGAAGTAGTCATCCCGATTGAAGTGCTCCAAATTCATATAGAAGGTGCGAATCTGAAGAGGAGAGTCTGCAAATTTGTCATTCGTACAGACAAGCATTGAGGACTCATTGTAATAATATCGGCCATGCTGCAACTTCGAATTTCAATCCACCTCATGACAAGACTATTTCGATGTCAGTAATCTCGCTTTGTCGCCAAAACTATGTGATTTTGTGAGTAGCAATTTTCGTGATACAATAGACCCAGACTGTCACTCTCGATGCGAACGCGGATCAATTCATATCTGGCTTCAATCACGAGTGACTCACTGCAACATACGTCGCGGTTGAACATTTATTCTCTGGTGTGCATCAATTCCAAACGCGAAGCAAATAATTTGGTCTTGAACAGTGAGATACATCGACCGAGGCACAGACAAGATGTACAACAAATTGAAGGCCAATTGGGTATATTGTACGTTGGTTCTATCATCATGTATATTGTCCTCTGGTCTTACTCTTGCTCGGTAAACTATGAAGTCTCATTTTGTCAAGCTAAGCTTGTTTCTTGGAGGTTGATGAATTCGCATTGGAACCGACTAGATTGATCGGGACTCACATGCACTCTTCAATGCATTGAGATGTCGCATATATTCGTAGTGCGTTGGAAAGGAAAAGGGAAGGATCAAATTCGACGGACGGAGAAAAATATCTTGCGGCTGCGCTGTACGTAGGATGAGAGTGGCCAATATCTGAGCTCGCCATTTGAGAATCCGTACGTGGAAGCTGGTCACCTCAATCGAAAATTGAGATCGCGTTTGCAGGAAGATGGAGGCCTTTGACCAATACGCGGTGCTAAGAGGGCTGCGTCCTCGAACGTAGCACAAGCATTCGTGGCGGTAGAAATTCCGGAAAGGTAGGATAATTGGAAAAATCGGTGTTCGGGTGATGCAACGTCATGTACCGGTAAGATTTTGCCCAGTGCGTCCTTCTGGAATTCTTACCGAGCTATGCTTTGGTGCTAAAACTCTTGATTAGTATAAGCTCTTTCAACCGCAACCTGGAACATCGATTCTGAATTTCGAGTGATCTAGGTATCGGTACTACTTTTTCACTTGATCACTAATTAAAGCTACGCCTTGTTTGGGAAGACAAGCAAATCTTTGCTGTTCAATTCGCCAGCCTTCGCATCTTGGTTCCTCGCACGTGGGGGGAATGAACCGCCGCTGACATGGTCGACTTCCTTGAACGAACAGCAGCAAGGTCTGACAAGAAGAATTGGACCATTCCCAAGCCACACCGGCTAAGTAGGTCCTGTACACTTGGTCAAGTTCTGAACTGGTAGCCATCTCTTCCAGCACAGAGACGTAATCAACAACACGTGCTGTATGTCGTTAACGATGGATCAATTTGTCAATGTGAAAAGTTTTGAGAACGGAAGATACGGCTTAGCAATGCTTGATCAAGCCTCATTTTCGTATACTCCATAATGTTAGCTTTGCCATATTCAGGTACGGTGCTTGCAGTTGCATCCCATGTGCATTCAACTGTTCTTGTAATTGGCAGAATCTGTTGATAGCATCAACGCTAATGTAGTGGAGCAAGCAAGTAACTTGCATGAGGTTACGTCAATCCAACATTTATCTCAGCGATTGCGGGGAGCTCATTCAGCTACAAAATATCGAGCAGTCGCATTGTAGTTGAAGTAAAGATTACAGGCAATCGACAAGATGCATTTCACTCGTTTCGCAGTCTCAGCTACCTCTTTGGTGCTTTTGGCCCAAACTGGTTCCGCGCAAAGCAGTAACAGTACACTCGTTACCAGTTACATTCCAGCCTCAAGCTTTGTCGGTACCACAACTGCCAATACCTATCCACCTGCCAACAGTGAGTGACACTCCCGATACTTAAGCATTACTGACTTTTGTAGCGTCTGCCAATCATACCTTATTTCCTCCTGAGTCAGTAGTTGGATTTCCTGGTCCTACTCCTACAGGTGTAGAACCTGCTGCCGCCAAAACTGCGCCTGCTTATCCATACAACAATGGTTCTGCATACGAATTTCCTCTCATCGCACCAGTACCATATGGAGCCAAGAATACCAGTACCTTCAATATTGCCAAATATTGGGGTAACTTGTCACCATGGTATTCAGTAGATTCAGCAGATTATGGTCTTCCAGGTGCCAATCCTCTCATTCCAAAAGGTTGCAACCTTGTTCAGATGCATCTTCTTTACCGTCATGGTGCTCGTTATCCAACTTCAGGTGCTGCACCGGCCACATTCGCTCAGAAGTTGTTGAACACTACAAGAGCTGGTGGTTTCAATGTTACTGGTGATCTTTCTTTCTTGTCTCAATGGACCTACAAGCTCGGTGCTGAGCTACTCACTCCATTCGGTCGAAGTCAGAACTTTGAACTAGGTGTTGCATATCGTATCTTGTATGGTGACCTTTTGAACAACTTCACCGCACAAGGTACAATTCCTGTTTTCAGAACTCAATCACAAGATCGCATGGTTAAGACTGCGCTTAACTTTGCTGCTGGTTTCTTTGGTGTACCAGAATATCAAGATCAAGTCAACATTGAGATCTTGGTTGAAACACCTGGTGTCAACAATTCTGGTGCTGCATATGAAGTTTGTCCAAATGCAAACATTGCCAGTCGTGGTAGTATTGGTTCAACTGTTGCCTCTGCTTTTGCTGCTAAGGCTTTCAATTCTACCATCTCTCGACTTCAATCTCAGGTATGTCTTCATCCATTCAATAGGATTATGCTGACCTTTTAGATTCGTGGATTGAACTTCACCTCCACCGATATGATTGCCATGCTTCAACTTTGTTCATATGAAACAGATGCTCTTGGTTATTCTGCTTTCTGTGATCTATTCACTGAGACTGATTTCAAAAACTATGAATACTACTATGATTTGGTATGTTGTTTCCATCTCGTCACAGACTTCGCTGATATTTAGTCTTTCTACTACAACAACGGTGTTGGATCTCCAGTTGCTGCAGCTCAAGGAAAAGGTTACCTTCAAGAATATGTTGCTCGCTTCACTCACTCTTTTCCAACTGCTCAATCAGCTTTGAACCTCACATACGACAACACAACAACATACTTCCCATTGAACCAATCTATTTATGCTGATGCAACTCATGAAGTTATCGTTCTTGATACTTTGACTGCATTCAACTTGACAGCATTGTTCAAGGGTGGACCATTGAGTCCAAATGGAAACTATGGTAATAGCAGTTTCGTCGCCAGCAAGCTCGTACCTTTCGCTACTCATTTCACCACTCAAGTTTTGGAATGTCCAGCTATGACACCTACCAGACAAATGAGATTCATTGTGTAAGTTGTTATCAACCTTTGGAAGCTCGACTAACAGTTATAGCAACGATGCCGTTGTACCAATCTCTGATTCTTACCCTGGATGTCCTGTCAATGCCAATGGTCTATGCTCGTTCGATACTGTCGTCTCTACCCTTCAGAAGCGTATCACTGAGATCGATTTCAACTATGATTGCTATGGTAACTATACCGCAAAGCCTGGTATGGATTACAATGGAAGAGCTCCAAGATCTTAGATATGAGAATGTGAATTGATGAGAGATGTGGTAATGATGGTGTCCAGGATAGATATTACAGTACTCATCGATATTATTCCACTTGTTCGTATGAAGTGACCATGAGTGACCATGAGTGACTTGTACGCGATGCATCGAGTCTGCGGAACGACAAACATACTGATTGTGCTATTATAACCCTTCGTAGTCTTGTATCAAGACGTGGGTATGGTTTCCGTAATGATCTCGATGGATCGCAAATCACTTGAGATAGCTTCAAATACCTCAACTACGTAAATAAGACCATTCTCCAAATTCCTTCTGTCTATGGGAATGCACTCTCTGTACTTGATTCCTGATGTTCGACTATTGATTTTGCATGCAACTTTACACAAAGCTGACTTGACGAGTGACCAATCAGATGTCGCCATTTGCGGGGAGTGCGAAACGTTTACAGACAGCTTTCTTCAGTAAAACCTGCCTCTCGCAGCATCAAAGTTCGAAACCTGGCTTCATTGATCCATCTGCTTCACTTGTTCTTGCGTGTATGTTCTGTGCACTCTGTATGTCTACACAGATTGTGTACACTTCAGATCGTTCCAATTCTACCTCGCAGTCAGAAATGACCCGAATCTGGAGCTGCGAAGGAGACATTGATCCTGCACCAAATCGCAACAGACTACCTTCGTTCCCTCGATAAGCGGTGTCAATCATGACTCTCGATCTTCTACGAACCTCCATTCCGAATCGAAAGTCACTAGCTTGTAAGAAGTCTCGAGGCTCTGCCTATCGCAGTGTATACCCACACCATACTTAATTCGATCTCAAGAGAAGGATAGTGCAACAAGAGCAGTATTGCTGTCAGAGATGGCCTGTCAAATGATTACTGTTGGAGAAAGGATATCTACATATTTTTCTCTACAACGCGTTCGCATGGCCGTTTTACTTCTGCTAGAAGCAAAATTTCATTGCACAAATCCCTTACCGAGATTCGCAAGTGAACATGATCACAAGGACAGAGATGACAGAAACTACTACTTGTATACCCTTTCGATAAGTTGATCTTGGTTCGATCGAGTTCACGGATGCAACAACCAGAGATCGATGAAGAAGGACATTTATCTAGCAGAGACGGCCTGCGATATAATCAATGTTGTTCAATCCAATATATACAAAGCTTCTAGTAGTGATGAATGCGGAGTTGCAATAAGAGTTGGATAGATAAGCAAGCTTCTATGACCTAATCATACGTACTCGACTTCTTGCAGCTTACCAATGTTTGTCCATGGTATGTCATCCTCCACAGATCGACCTTACATTGAAGTCGAGTCTGCACAATGGGGCAAAAGAAGGTTCAGATCCCCGAGAACGAAAGCTGAAAAAGACTCCCAAGTTTGGTGATCACTATGACGCTTCGAGCATGGTAAACGACGATGGTATCTCATAGTCAAGCTTGGTCTGGGTATCAAGCTACATTGCTGTACTGATAGACTGACCACCACAAAATCATTCCCAAAAATTTGCTGATACCGCACCTTAGCTTTTATACCTTGCTTTTGTCTCCTTCAGTCTGTTGGTAAGTACTCGCACCACTTTACTCGGTGCTTCAAGGGTCATGTTTTGTATTTAAGCTGTTAGCTCGATCATACCAAGCTACTAGCACAAGAAAGTGGTTTAGTTGTCCTCGTTTGCGATTGTCGTTCTCCTGGTTTAATTAAATCTAATTATCGCTGATTTCTGGACATGGTCAATCAGCTACAATAAAATCTATGCACACCACTTTGATGATTTCTCTCCATAAGACACGATCCCACGGGAGTGTCCATCACTCTACCGATCTAATCCATCCATAATTTCCTCCCTCGACCGATCGAATCCTCTCCTACTCTGTTACCAATCCTTGCATCGAAGATATTGGAAGAGGAGGAACTCATATGGTAGAACCGATATCATGCACGAAGAGCGAAATTGATCGTTCACTTGAGACACAACATGCAAACTCTGTTGTCTTGCTAGATTGGAGGATCGTCGATTTAAATCCAGAACTTTGCACCAGAAGCGCGAACATGATAGACGATTGAAGCATCGGTCATGGTATCTGAAGCTTCCCACGACCATCAAACACTTCATTCGCGACTGAGGTATATCGTGGTGACAGAATTGATTTGGGCTTGATATAAGCACTATAGAAGTCTCGATGGCAGATGGAATGCAGCATTTGTATCATATATGCTTTCCACCTGGAAGGTGGTCTGAAATGGTGTTGCTCGATTATTCTTGTTGCAAAGAGAATGGGTTCCTCCAGTTGAAGTCACTAGATCTTAATTAATCGGATCAGCTGCGAGTGACTACCTGCCCCTCGCCTTGTAAAATGCTCAGGCCATGTTAGTGATATGTCAAGCTTATCATTGAGAATGCCGTGCTTGAACGTCGTCACGGATCAGAGGCATCCCAAATGATTGTTTACTGACATGTCCTTCTGCTGAATCTGTCATCGTTGTTGCAAGGAATTTTTGGCATGCATATTATCAAAGTATCACTTCCCTGCGATGTCAAGTCATAATTGATTGAATGCTCGAATGCCTCGACTGTTCAGGTCATGACGGGATGACTGTCCAAAGCGGTACTTGTTTTTGGAGATGGTCAAACCATACGTGTAATAGTTTATTCTGCTCGCTTCACGCCTATCATAAGACCTATTATACTTAAGAGCTTAAGTATATTGATATACTAATCACGAAGCGCTAAGACTAGTCGATTATAATTTACTATCGACCTTAAGTATATTAATTTTTATAACTTAAGTTATTTTTATTTCTTACGTCGATTCTTCTTAAATTTTAATAGATTAGTCGTACGGTCTCGATTTATAACCGGTCTTATTTATAAACTCTTACCTCGTACGTAGGGTATACGGTGGTTTAATAGGGTAAGGGTACCGGTAGTATTTTAGACGTAGTTAACCTACGGCTCGGCGTTCCGTCGAAGTACCTATACCCTAGATTTAATAATCGCCTAAAATTTCTTAGTATACGATATTATTATTAATATAAATCTTAATAGGCTCGTTTACTACGCTACGTATCAGCTTAAGTACGTAGTATTCTTGCTCGCGACCACGTACGATATAATTATAACCCGCGTAGAATCGGAAATCTCTAATAATGTAAATAATAAAAAAGAATTAAAAAATATAAAATATAAGATATTTAATATTGGAAAAAAAAAAAGAAGAATGAAATAAGAATTTAGAGAAAAATAAAGATATAAATATAAATAGAGTATTTGTATAAATAGAGTATGAATATAGATATAAATATAAGTATAAGTATAGGTATAGGTGTTAATGTTAGTGTTGGATTGAGTGTGGAAGTGGTTAGGGTTAGGGTTAGGGTTAGGGTTAGGGTTAGGGTTAGGGTTAGGGTTAGGGTTAGGGTTAGGGTT